>JBBCBC010000001.1:24229234-24533722 GCA_037126765.1 Stenogyne calaminthoides
AACAATTATTAATTATAAATAAATCTAATAAAATGTAATTCAATTTTTAATAGAAATGAGTGAAAATAATAATAACAAAAACTCGCCAAAAAATAAATATGTGTGTAAAAAATAATTGATAATATACATACCTTATAACAATAGGAAAATCGTCATTTTCCATTTAAGGCAAGAAAATGTTCCATTGTCCTTGAATACTTTTCTAGAACATTTCTTACACAAATAATACCACCAATTATCATTAGACTCAATTCTATTATTGTGGCACATATTTTATACATACCAACCTGCAAATTATAACAATAAAATTATAAAATCCAATACAAAAAAAAAAACAAATGAAAAAACAAAATTACATTTCATATAAACATTAACTGCACTATTTTCAAGAACCCATTGAATTGACTTTACATCAAGACTAAGAGCATGATTGCTTTCACCAAATTCATAAAGAGAAGACCACGAAAATGACCCACATATTTGTTTATTCTTCGAGTTAACAATAAAACTATACAAATATATATATTAACATGTGTTTCATATAAAAGTTACTCAAAAAGAGTTTGCATATACAAAAGTTTACCTCCTTTTCAAATCATAAATCTCTTTAATGTCGTCACCAAAAATAATTTTTGAGGTGTTGAAGGAATTTGATATTGATATTTCACCTGAAAAATTAATGTACATTTTTTTTTACAAATTAGAATTTCGTCAATTAGTAAAAAAGGAAAAAAATTACAATACTATAAACATACGATTAAAAATTTTTGGTCGAAATATTCTGAAAAAAAGTACAGGTGGAGTGTCATCTCCGGATATGTGAATTTTTCTCAATTCATCTATAAAATCACCCCAGAGGGAAACCTTCAACCGCAGACCCCTTGAATTATATATATAAAAAAAATTAAAGTGAAAAGTAAATAACAAAAATATAATTCATAAATTAATAGACATACACATAAATCAATACTTTACACATCGTTCTCTATGGTCAAATCCAATAATTTTGTAGTTCTTGGCCCAACTTGTCTATCAACAATATCACCAATATAATGTATCTTTTATTACATCTACATAATGAAATTATCAAATTAAATATTTAAAATAATATAAAAAAAATAAGTAATAATATATTTTAAAAAGAATAGTCATTATATAAACATATATACAAATATTATTAGTATATAAAGTTACCAATAAGAATATTCTCATCAATTTCATTTTTCTTCATTAGCGTGAAAAATCCAAAAAAGATACATGTTGTAAGGAAAATCTACATCAACTACTTGAACCATTCGGTATTGGCAATGAATTGGATCTTAAATTTGTTAATGGTGGTCTTAAAGGAAACTTGTCGTGATGACAATGAATGTTGGGAGATGAATTTAATAAAGATATATGATTTTGATTAGATCCCAAAAACCCCGAGTATAACATGTTGAATGATCTTGATAGTTGAGTCGGATTCAGTTTTAGAGTATTCGTGATGATATCCGCAAAATGTATAAAGCAGATATAGACGATTAGATCAAGAATTTCAAGACTCAAGATGGTTTTCAAGAAACCTAAGTTTCAGATGAAACAAGTTTCAAGACTCAAAGATATTTTCTCAAGAAACTGGTGTTTCACTATGAAACCGGTTTCAAGACTTAGTATTAAACTATGAACGGAAGACTCAAGACTCAGAAGACTCAAGACTCGACTTCAAGACTCAAGACCCTCAAGACTTAGGAAGACTCGTAAGACTCGAAGATTCAAGACCTCGAAGACTCAAGACGCAAGACCGAAGATCAAGATCAAGATCAAGAATACTAAGGCACAAGAATTATCAAGACTCAAGAATAATCGAATGCTCAAAGATAAACTCAATGTTCTCGAGGCGCTGAATATATCTATCCAAGGATTTAACATCGAGAAGATCGCGATTCCTTAGAAAATAAATATTTGCCAAGAGATTCAAAAAGTCGACAAAAGGAATTAAGTCGTATAAGTTGTTAAAAGGTTATATCAACTCATAGTTTGTAACGAAAAAGAGCCGCTGAAGGTGTCTACCTTTAACCGGAGACAAAAAGTCAAAAAGATGAAGACAACATCCGAACATACCGACACCGATAATGACAAGTCATTAAAAAAGATGTCAAGTACAAAAGTTCCGTGCAAAAAAGTGAAATTTTACCACATGAAAGGTTATTGCTTAAAAACGTGTTAGGGAGTTTAAACCCTAAATATACCTTTTCCTCACACACCATAAGAGGAAACTCACGATGCTATCTCTCCAATCGGATAGTTTCAAGAGTAACCTTGGTGTATGCCTATAAACACCGGGTGACCCCTACATTGTAAGGTTACGGAAATTTATAAGCAACTCAAGAAGCTCAAACTTATTATCAAAGTTAAAGCACTGAAAAAACTTAGAATTTCCCAAGTGCTTTTATATTGAAGAGAGCTCACTAAACTAAACCTAGCTTGATAAGATATATCCGAAGCTTAGTCGAGATATCCTAGCCTTTACATTGTACTTCATTGTAAAGGATATCTCATCTAGTTGAAAACCAATGAGAAACCCCAAACCCTCGAGAAGGTAGTTGGAGTGTGTTTGTTGGTGAGAAGAGTTGTAAAGAGTTAGTAAACTACGTGGAGTAGTCGTAAAAAACAGAGGAGAAGTTAGTAAGCCACAGAGGTAGTCCAAAGCTTGTTTTGTGTTTGAGTAAGTAAACTACGGAGGAGGTAGTCGTAAAGCTCAAGGCGGGTTGAGTAAGTAAACTACATGGAGTAGTGTAAAGCTCAGTGGTCGAGTTGAGTAAGTAAACTACACGATGTAATCGTAAAGCTCAGAAGTGATTAGAGAATTTCTCCGAGGATCGAAGAGAATGGACGAGGAGCTTGAGTCTACGAACCACTATAAACCGCCGTGTTGTTTATTGCTTTTATTTATCGGCTTAACCGGATTGCATCACCGAGTTTGAAAGCATATTTTCAATGATATTTCGGTTGGAATCAATCCAATCGGAAGTTGCATGTAATTGAATGCGGCTAATCACTATTTCATTAAAGGAAGGTTTTCAAAGAAAGCTTAAAAAACGAGTATAAACTAAAGGGCCAACCATTACAGACGATCGAGTAGCTAGAACAGAATAGTTACCAAACCGAACTTACTCTTCCGAGGGGTTCATTAAGTTAGTTATCCGATCCAAGCAACTCGGGATCTCGACACTCGGGACTCGGTTTGGGATTATCTAAGGTTTCTCGCCTCGGGATCTTTGTCTCGATGGAGACTTTGACTCGAGTGATTTGTGCTTCTCGGGACCTAATCTTGTGGATTATCGATTGGTGACCTCGAAGAAAAAAAGTTTTCAAAACATGAACACGTGTATTCCCCCATACACGTGTAAGACTGGTTTTCAAGGACCAACAAGTGGTATCGGAGCGGTGGTTCAACTTGACCATTGGCTTTGTTGACAAAGTTTTATTTGCTAAAAATACTTGTGGTCTATCCGAATTGATCTTATTTGCTTAATTCTTAAAAAGACTTCGGTTAAAATGTCTTCTAAGAAACTTCTCATGTTCTGTGGAGAACTATGATTTAATGGAGACTAAGAATGCAGGCTCACTGTATTCCTCGAACATGAAAGCGCGTATGTGGAGTGGTCTCTCAAGGACCATTCCAATTCTTTGTGGTGAATCCTGGAGGAGCGTAAGATGAGAGAATTGATCCTGAGGCGAAATTTCCTAAGTCCGATGACCAAGTGACTCGAGGAGAGAAAGTTAGTCAATCAGACTACATTGCAAAAGACACACTATACAAAGTCTAATTGATGATGGTGTGATGGGAATGATCTCTCACCGTATCGCTAAAGAGATTTGGGATACACTAGGCATGAATGTGCCAAGGCATGATCATATAAAAGAAAACAAACTTTTCAAAGGGCAATTGGAAAGTTTGATAGTTTTGAAATGGATGATGGTGAATCAATAGACAAATTGGAAGTCAGATTCACTAGCATCATGAATGATCTAAATGCACTTGGAAAGAAATATCCACAAAGAGAAGTTGCATTTAAAATTCTTAGAGGTCTTTCTAAGAAATGGGATATTCATGCAGTGGTGATTGAAAACACCAAGAACATTAATTCAATGCCATACCAACAAGTCTTCTCTGAGCTGAAGGCCTATAAATTTGTAATTGATAAGAAATCCAAAAAAGGCTGACAACAAAGATGATTCATCATCTAGTAAGAATGTGGCTTTAAAAAGCCAAAAGATAAAACCTATAAAACTAGAGTTCGAGAACCCCCATGCCAAAAATCGGGATGAGCTTGAGGAAAAAGCTAAGACCGATGGCAAGGAGGTTTGAAAGACTTAATAGTAGATTTGGAAAATACAAAAGCTATTACAGGAATCACAGGTACCAGAAGAAACCTGAGGACAGATCAACTGAGAAGAAGAAGGACCTGAAAGCTGAGGGATCTTCATCCAAAAGGAAGGACTTCAAGTCCAAAGAAGAAAGTGATCAGGATGATGATGCCAACATATGCAATAATTGCGAAAAAAGAAAGGTCACTTCCAAAGATGATTGTCCGATCCCGAAAGTCTTAAGGAGAGAAGAGAAAGGCAAGCTAAAAAGAGACAAGAAGTTCTCTAGCAAAAAGGCCATGGTTGCGAGAAGAAGAACATTACGAGGAGGGATCTAGCTCTTCGATGAAATATTCTCGACAAAGGAAAGTTGATGACATTTGTTCGATGGCCATTGAGGAGGTAAACTCCTCTTTCTCTATTGTTGCTCCTACACTAGCACAAGAGTTGTCAAGTTCAAGCTGTAAAATCGATTTGACCCGATGGATTCTTTTGAGAATCGATGAATGACTATCTTTGTTTCTAAGAATCGCTAAATGAAACTCAAGAGCAGAATAAAGGAATCGAAAAGCTGAAAATCTAAAATGGAAAGACTTAAAGAAAACGAAATCACTTCTCGATTAATGGGGAGACTCTTGATGAGTGGAAGTTACGGAAAGTACAACTCTCGTGAGAAAGAGAAGTTTGATAGTGACCCCATGAAAAGCTAGAGAAATCAACCAAGAGATTCAAATTTAATCGGGACTAAGTTCAATGACCTCTCCGAGAAGCATGAAACTCTACTTAATCGTGAGGATAGTGCATGAAGAAGTTAACTCTATTGAATACAAAGATCTAAAGTAATAGATGAAATTCGGAGTTACCAGAGATCCGCCACTATAAAACTGGATTGGGATACATTAGGTGGGAACCTCACAAGGTCATCTCAATGTCGTGATCAAGTCAGCAAGAAGACAATCTTTGTAAAACCAGCGACACCTACACTTCAAACCAAGAAATGCCCAAGGTTGTAGACAAGGGAAAAAGACCTATGGTCTCAAAGAAACCGAATGATCAGTAGGAAAGCCCAAACTCGTGAAGGCTAGAAAACCGAAAGCACTCACTGAAAGTTTCAGTAAGTACTTCAAAGCCTCGTGCTAAGAATGCAAACCTAAAAGGCTCCACATCGAACCATCGTAAAATCCTCGATGAGAAACACTCACAGAGACATTCTCAATCAAGAGACTAAGTCCTCAAGATATCGAAGACCCCAATTCAAGACTGCATAACCGAACCCCACTTGCCTTAAGGGTAAAGGTTATCTGAACCCGAGTCAACAAAGATTTAGACCTACTCACAAAAAGCCAAAGCAAATGAATAGAAGGCCTGAACCAAAGAAAAATTCAAAAGCCCATGTTCATGCTAAAGCTAAGACACATACGTAAAACCGCTAAGGCACCCGAGAGTAAATGTGTATGTTGATGTTTTATGGAAGACAAATTAGCCACTCTTAAAGTGATTAGAGTTGTCGCGATTTGGATTCGAATGGTACATCTAACCTTGTAGGACCTACACAAATTGGGTACCTAAAATTGATCCGCATTTTGGGGGAGGAAAACAAGGCACTTGGTGATTAAAGATCACATAGCACTGATGAGCAGAGATGAAAAGGCCCCTGATGTATGGTATCTTGAGAGTGGATGTTCAAGACATATGACAGGATTCAAGAAGATACTCAGTGACTATGTTGAACAAAGAGGCCCACAGATCACTTTTGGAGATAACTCCGCGGATAGATCAAGGATATGGAACTTTGAAATCGACTCGATTCATATCCATGGTGTTTCATATGTATCTGGATTGAAGCATAATTTGCTTTCAATAATCCAATTATGTGATAAAGGTTTTAATGTTGAGTTCTCTAAGAACTTATGTTATGTGAAAGATGATACAACACAGAAAATATTACTGACTGGTACAAGAAAAGGAAATGTGTATCTTGTTGATTGGAGTTCAACTCCTAAAGATACATGTTTGGTTACTAAAAGTTCCACAGATACCCGGTTGGTTATGGCATAAAAGAATGAATCACCGAATTTCAAAACCCTAATAAGCTTGCAAGATTAGCTCTTGTAAGAGGGTTCTTAATGAAGTGTTCAAGAAGGAACATATTTGTGACAAAAAAAAAGGAAAACAAATTAGAGCATCATTTAAAAGCAAAGTAGATGTTTCTCGACAGAATACTTCGATTCTTTGATATGGATCTTTTGGTCCTATAACACCAGTGAGCAAAGAATGTGAAAAAACACATTGGTAGTAGTTGATGACTACTCAAGATATACTTGGGTCATATTCCTACTCAAGAAGAAAGAGACTCGACTAAAGTCGCCAGACCATCGAAAAGGCTCGATGATTGAGAAAAAAATTGAGCGTGGTCAAAATCGATCCGACAAGGAACCGAATTTATAAATCATATCATATCTAATTATTATTAAAGAAATGGAATTTCACATGAAACATCACCCAAGGACCCTCATCAAAATGGTGTTCTTTGAAAGAAGAAGCAGAACGAAAAGAAGTTCGCAAGGACAATGATAAATGCCGATATTCCTAAAAGATTTTGGGTCAGAAGTGGTCTAACAACGTGATGCTACTCTCGGTAAACAGATCCATGCCGACCAAGAGTCAAGGCAAAACACCTTACGAGCTTGGAATGAAAGGAAGCCTCTTGTTTCTTTCTTTCGGTGTTCGTTGCAAGTGTTTCATACACAATAATGGTAAAGATCAGCTTGAAAACATTTGATAGTAAAGCCGATGAAGGAATATTCTTAGGATATTCAAGTCAAAAAGCTTTCGAGTTTACAATTTGTAGGACTCTATTGTGGAGGAAACACCTCATGTTTTTTTTGATGAATCTACTTGTGTTCGTAAAAAACAGAACATAATGAGATGAACTCATCTAAGAGGGATCACCGGGATTAAGCTTGAAACGAAAGATAAATCATCCATCAAACACGTAAAAAGAAGAAGTCACCACATCCTATGATCGGGACTTTCGACCAAGAAAGAAGTTCGTGATGGAACTGGAGGATGGTGAGACTGTGAAAACCAACACTCCAAAGGTGACCAATCGAACAGACACCGGTTAGGACTTCCGGTATGTGATGCCAATGAAGATGTGGTCACAAACCGAGGCAAATTTCGAATCTATCAACTAAAGGGGAACAAATGTCTCCGACAATGTTCTCAATAGAATTTCCCGAGGAAGGGATTCCTTTCTCCTTTTTCTGTTGTTCCTCGAAGTTATCGAATTAATCGAACCTAACATTTCAAATGCCGAGGATATCTGGCAAGGGAAACATCAAGAAGGAAATGGTTAGATAGTCATCCTACAAGCCGCATTATGCGCATCTAACCGAAGGTGTTAAAACAAGAAGGTTCCATGGTGAGTAGTGCACTATTTCACGCAAAATGTATAGTAAACAGATATAGATCGATTAGATTCAAGAATTTCAAGACTCAAGATATGTCAAGAAACCGGTTTCAAGATGAAACTAAAGTTTCAAGACTCAAGATAGCATTCAAGAAACCGGTTTCGCAGATGAAACGTTTTCAAGACTCAGATAAACCGAGGAATCAAGACTCAAGACTAAGACCAAGACTCAAGACTCAAGACTCGAAGACTCAAGACTCGTGAAGACCTCAAGACTCAAGACTCAAGACACAAGATCAAGATCAAGATCAAGATCAAGAATACTAAAGGCACAAAGTAATTATCAAGACTCAAGAATGTCTTCAATGCCAAGATAAACACAATGTTCCGAAAGATCAATATATCTATCCAAGGATTTAACATCGGTGAAGATCGCGATTCTTAGAAAATAGATATTTGCCAAGACATTCAAAAGTCGACAAAAGGAACTAAGTCAAGTGTCGCTAAGGTTATATCAACTCGTAGTTTGTAACTAAAAGAGCTGCTTGAAGGTGTCTACCTTTAACCGGAGACAAAAGTCAAAGTTATAAGACAAAGATCGCATTTCATACCGATAATCGACAAATGTGTAAAAAAGATGTCAAGTACAAAAGTTCCGACCGCAAAAGTGAAGACGGGCTACATGAAAGGCTATTGCCTAAAAACGTGTTAAGGAGTTTCAAACCCTAAATATAGCGGATTCCTCACACAACCATAAGAGGAAAACTCACTTAAGCTATCTCTCCAACGGATAGTTTTCAAGAGTAACCTTGGTGTATGCCTATAAACACCTTGGTGACCTCTACATTGTAAGGTTACGGAAATTTATAAGCAACTTAAGAAGCTCAAACTTATTATCATGAAGTTAAAAGCACTCGAAAAACTTAGAATTTCCCAAGTGCTTTTATATTGAAAGAGCTCACTAAACTAAGCCTAAATTTTGATAAGATATATCAAGGCTTAGTCGAGATATCAATTTGTTGGGATATTTTAGGTTTTTGATGAATTATTAAAACATTATCAACTTGTGTTATTGGAAGTTAATTTCACGATAACAAGTTGAGGGAACGAGAGAACAAATTGAGGGAACTCACGAAATCGGATGTAGATGATCGAGATCGAGACGAGGTTGCAGATGAGACCGATCGAGATCGGATGAGTAAGATGAGTTAGAAGTTAAACCGGTGAGTCAGGCAAAATCGAAAGAGAAGATAAGCTAAGCCACCGATCAGAGACCCGATCGATTTAACGGATCGAGAAGAAGGTTGCGATCGAGAAGAGGAAGAGATGAGTCCGACGAGATCGACGCGGATCGAGATCGATATTAAGATGAGCAGATGGTCAAGATCGAGGACGTGATTGAGACCGGATGTGTAAACTCGATATAACCTAATACGCTAATCGATGAACTAATCCGGATGCATAAACCGAGCATGTGACCTATCTTTATTTATAGTGTGGATTTGAATGTTACCGCTGGATGGAGTCACATTCAAATCCATACTATTCTTTAGCTTTTGCGCTTACAGGTGCTTGTTGTCTTCCTCTCATTGGTCCACGCCACCGAATCTAATCTGCTATTTTCTTGAGATTGGTTCGATCCCCGGCTTCTTCAAACTCAAGGCTTCTCGACTCGGGATTCTTGATTCAAACGGACTTTCTTCAAATGGACTTTGTGTCCGATCAGCATAATCGATGACACTCTAGGCCGCGAAGTTCACTCTTCGTCTTGAGGCAATTACCCTAAGTCCGTGTCATCAGCACTTTCAGTGGCCGATCATCAAGAATTGCCGATTCTCAAAGGAATACGACTTCGGATGACTTCTCTTCGATCCGGTATCACAGTTTCGGTTATCCGATTGATTTCTTCTACTCCGACAAATTTCTCATGATCGATCAAGATAGCGTCGTCACATATTGGGTTTATATCGAGATTAGTTCATCGATTAAGATATTGCGCCAAGATATCGGTTAACACATATGGTCTCAATCCGTCCGATCTTGACCATCTGCTCATCTTCATATCTCGGATCTCGATCAGTTCGATCTCGTCGATCCCATCTCTTCTTCTTGAATCCTAACCTTCTTCGATCCTGTTTATCCGGGTCATCTGATCCGTCTCTGTCCCGATCGATTTAGTCATCGATCATTTGACCTTCGATTCTTCCGATCGGTGCTTTAAACTTTCTTCTCTCCGATTTTGCACAATTTCATGGGAATTAACTTTGAACTCATCTAACTCATCCGATCTCGATCGGTCTCATCTGCAACCTCGTCTGATCTCGATCATCTATGTCTGATTTCGTGAGTTCCCCCTCAATTTGTTCTCTCGTTCCCCCTCAACTTGTTATCGTGAATTAGCTTCAATAACACAAGTTGATAATGTTTTGGCATAATTCATCAAAACAAAAATATCCCAACAATTTCCTTTTTTTTTTTTGATAATGAAGCCAAAACATTAGAATATATGCATTTTTTAAAGAAACATGTTTTCTTTTAAAAGATCAGTTCAGGTGGTTACTTTGAAATCAGTGAACCGTTTGAAAACCTGCTCTGATACCACTTGTAGGTCCCGATTTGAAAACCCATTTTTGCGGCAAGGAAGAAGCAAAACATTTCATCTCGGCATATAAAAACAGGGGTGACGGAATGGTGATTACAGATTTTTCTCTTTTAAGCTCAATGTGTTGTGTTATGCTTATAAACGAATGCGTATGACAATATAAGAATATAAAGCAGTAAACAACACAACAATGTATAGTGGTTAGGAGACTCAAGCTCCTACATCCACTCTCCCCTGTTCTAGGGAAATTCCTTCCATTGGACTTATCACCCTCGGGCCCGCCTCTTAGATGTTTAACGAGTTCACACTCCAATGGGACTTATAACCCTCCACGGGATTGCCTACAGATGTTTACCGAAGTTCACACTCAATCGGGACTTATCACCCTCACTCGGGATTGCCTACCCTCCCTTAGGGATTCTTAGATGTTTAACGAAGTTCACACTCACCTACAAACTTAACCGACGATTTGGGTAAGGTTTGTTTGGTTTCAACTAGGTTGAGATTTTCCCTTACATTTGTTTAGCCTCAATGCTAAGGTTGGGAAAATCTCTCTAAGCTAGGATACATCGTTGGGTTGCTTAGATTGGGTTCTAGAACACTCTTTGAAATATATTTGTATATCTACGGACTTGTGTTCTATGGTGGGAATGCTTGAATATAAGGCTCTTGGCTCAGTAGCATCTTTTGCATATTCTCCACACTTAATAATGAAGGAAGATCTTGTATTTATAGTGTGGATTTGAATTGTTAGATTGGAGAGAATCACATTCAAATCTATATTATTCTTTGTGGGTTCTGCGGCTTTTCCGGGCTGGTTGTCTTCATCTCATTGGTCCACGTCGGTGATTCCGGCTATATTCCTCAGATTCCTCGCCTTGGAACCATTCGGGATCTCTCGAGCCTCGGTGTCTTCGAGACATATCTGAGTCTTGATTCTTCATCTGAACCTTCAGTCTCGACCGAGCCTTTAGTCGACTTCTCTTTAAAGCGGACCTTATGCAATCAGGTATCTTGACTTTCGGGTTAAGCGAGTTGACTCTTTCGACCGGACATCGACCCTCAGTCACTAGCACTTTTCAGTTAAGCGATCATCGGTAGCGATTCTGATTCTCGAGTGAACATGACTTCGGATGACTACTCCGATGACTTCTTCGATCCGGTATGCGATTCACGGTTTTCGATATTCGATTTCTTCACACGTCTGATCGGCTCACATGATCGGTCGTATAGCATCGTCATCATATCGGTTTTATCTTGCATCGGTGGCTCTATCGAGTTAGCATATTAGGTTAGCATATCGGTTTAGCACATCTCGATCTCAATCACGTCCGATCTTGATCATCTGCTTATCTTCAAATCCGATCTCGATCCGCGTGGATCTCGATCGATCTCATCTATCCTCTTCGATCCGCAACCTTCTCTCGATCTTTCCGGGTTTTCTTTACGATCGGCTTATGCGCTCTTACGATCACGAGATCGGCTCGTCATTATTCCGATCATCGGATCGAGTCATCTGGTCATCTGATTGTACGATCGCTTATTTTCTTCTCTTCCGATTTTGGTTTCGGCATCGGGTTAACTCGGGAACTCATCTTACTCATCGATCTCGTCAATCTAGCTTTGCTGACCTTATCCGATCTCGATCATCTACGCCCGATTTCGTGAGTTCCCCCTCAATTTGTTCTCGTGTTCCCCTCAACTTGTTATCGTAGAATTAGCTTGAATAACACAAGTTGATAATGTTTTTCGCATAATTCATCAAAACTAAAATATCCCAACACTAGCCCTTTGCATTGTACTTCATTGTAAAGGATATCTCATCCTAGTTGAAACCAACCGAGAAACCCCAAACCCTTGAGAAGGTAGTTGGAGTGTGTTTGTTGGTGAGAAGAGTTGTAAAGAGTTAGTAAACTATCCTGAGTAGTGGAAAACTCTGAGAGGAGAAGTTAGTAAGCTTACGAGGTAGTCGAAAGCTTGTTTGTGTTTGAGTAAGTAAACTACGGAGGTAGTCGAAAAGCTCAAGGTCCGGTTGAGTAAGTAAACCACGTGCACTAGTCGAAAGCTCGTGGCCGAGTTGAGTAAGTAAACTACACGAGGTATCAGAAAGCTCGAAGTGATTAGTGAATTTCTCTCGAGGATCGAGAGAGAGTGGACGTAGGGAGCCGAGTCTACGAACCACTATAAGCTACTTTGTGTTGTTTATTGCTTTCTTTATGGCTTAAGCGATTGCATCACCGAAGTTTGAAAGCATATTTTCTTTTGTTATTTTAGTTGGAATCAATCCTTTGGAAGTTACATGTAATTGAATCACAACCTAATCACTATTTCATTAAAGGAAGGTTTTTTGACAAAGCTTAAAAACGAAAGTGTAAACTAAAGGGCCAACCATTCCGACGACCGAGTAGCTAGAACAGATAGTTACCAAAGTGAACTTACTCTTTCGAGGGTTCGTTAAGTTAGTTATCCGATCCAAGCAACTCAGGATCTCTGGCTTCGAGGACTCGGTTGGGATTATCTCGAGGTTTCAAAGCGTTAGCTCAGATCACTGTCTTAGTAGACTTTGACTTCGAGTGATTTGCGGCTTCTCGAGGACCTAATCTTGAGGATTATCGACCTAAGTCGACCTCGAAAAAAAAGTTTTCAAAACGAAACACGTGTATTCCCCCCCATACACGTGTAAGACTCGTTTTCACCGGGACCAACAATGAAATTCCTAACAGTGTATAATTTGTCTTCCAGAATATTATCCTTGTATTTATCAAAATGATATGGCTTGATGGTAGCATAAATCCTATCATCCTGAACATACAAAAATATAAATATATATATATATACTAAAAGATAAAAAAATAATTAATACATATATATATATATATTGAAAAAATATAAAAATAAACCTCCGAATCATGGAATACACATTCTATATTTCTTAAAGGATTATTAGAACCATAAGCAGGAGTGTGATAAACACGAACACAACGTAATTTTAACAACCACGTAGTTTTTGAAGGATTAACATTTTTAATCAATGATGACACAGACGACATGTTCAAGATAGTTCAACAAACTACAACTAAAAACAACTTGAAGAATTAGATTTTAAGAAAATAAAGTGAATTGCAAATAATATAGTGCACAAAGTGAACATCAGTAAATGAAGAGGATGGTGGAAAAAACATGCAATCCATATATTTATAGATGGCTAAGACTTACACCACATTTAGAAAGATAATAAATTAAATATCAACACTAAGTTTACTTTTCAAGAATTTATGGAATGCTAGACAAATTTTAATCGTATGTTATTTTCCATGTGAAAGAGTAAATAAGAATTTATGAAATGTTAACTCAAATTTTCCATGTGTATTTGCCTAGCATTTTGTTATTAGTAAAATTAAATATCAACACTAAGTTTACTTTTCAAGAATTTATAGAATGCTAGGAAATAAATTGCTTGAAAAAAATTAAATATCAACACTATTCCTGACTACTCTTGTGAAATTAGGTAGATTATGGAATGTGGTAAGTTTACTTTTTCTAAATACATAATCACACAATGGTAAAAAATAAAATAAAAAATCACACAATAAATTAAAGGTCAAATCATGCTCAACAAATTGTCTTAAGAGTTCCTAAACACAAGTCAAATTTATTATTTTGTTGAATATACCAAATTCGTGAATAAAATAGCAAATCTTGCTGCAACAGTTTTACATACCAAATTTATTATTTTGTTGTAACCTACCCTTAATTGATTAATTATAGCTCCTGCATGACCAATTCAGTTAATTAACCTACGCCCCAGGACATATCTATTTTATTTGTTAACATATATATATGAAATATACAATATTTAATATAATTAAATAAATAAGCATTAGAACTCTATATATGTGTATCACAATTTTACAAGATTGTATAATTCCTTTTATATATGTGTGTATATATATATATATCACATTAAATGAGCACATTAAAATTATAATAATGTCAATTGGGTAATTGATGTAAAAATCATACTATATCACATAGAGTTTTAATATGCAATTAATACTGCTCCAATTACCCAATTTTGTAAAAAGTAAAAAAAACCAATTATGCAAAATATAGTGCTTCCAAATATTTAAATTGAGAAGAATTGACAGGATTATATTTATTGCAGACGCCATAAAAGATTTATGGAGATTTAGGAGTTAAAGAAAAAATGAATGAAAGATAACAGAGCATGTAAATGTGAATTTAAACATGTTACGTAATATATGTATTATTCATTCATTAAAATAACAATAAAAAATAATTATAAATTTTCATATATGTAATTGTTCTTTGAAATAAAGATACATTAAAGTGCAATATATAGTTTATTTGTTAAGATATATATGAAAATATACAAATTAAACTCAATGGAATTTATCCAAATTCCTTTGGTTTTCCATCATCAACTCCTCGATGATTGTCCTTTTTTGTTTGGTATGGTTGCCATGATAATGATGAGAACACTATACAAAGATATTGCAAACTATAATCAATTTGGAGACCCAAGATGAAGCACAAGATGATACAAAATCTTAACTAATGAAAAATATATAACAATAACCCTTGAATTATAATGTACATTACATACTAATTTGAATCGAGAAATTAATGTACAATAAGCGCATTGAGACTCAACATAAAATATTGGTGGAACATATATAACTCTCATACAACTTGAAACAAAAATTCCTATCGAAGACAAAATCTCTAAAAATTAGAATTGTTTGTTGGTTGAGAATGAAAATTTTGGATGATAGAACTTCACTATAAATAGGAGAGACAATAAATTTATGGGCTTGAATTAAGCATGTTATTAAAGGGTATTTAATTTTATTAAATAAAGATTAAAAACAAATTAAGTAATTGATAGAAAATTTGGACGATCAAGATTAATCAAGCAAAAACGATCAACGATCGAGGACGAATGGCGCCAAAACTATAAAAAAGAAAAAGACGTTCCTATTATATATTTATGATTTTTTCAATTGGATAAATGATGATATTATTTTATCGAGAGAAGTGCCTTTAAATACTAGGTACACATTTGTTAATCAGGGTGACAAAAAATGGGTTTAAAAAACAGCTATCATCGGAGGTTTTTTGTATTTTAGTGATGGATGGGAAGAAATCGAAGAGCATTACAATCTGTCTGTTGGCGAATATATAACATTTTCTGAATTTGATTTGTGAATGATATATATTAAGGTCTACCATCGAAATGGTATCCTAAAAGATGTTGGTAATCCCAATCTTATATCAGAATCTTATAATTTATATGGTGAGTATATTAGTTAGTGTATTTGTTTCATTAATTTAAATTAATATATATATATATAATAATATTTTTTTTATGCAGGAGAGCTGAGGAAGAATTATTTTATTTCTGTATTTTTTCAATTTTTTTATAATAATCTGGTATGACTTTTATGTCCTTTTGTATTCATATATATATTTTTAATGTATTTTTACTATCGTATTTCTATTTATAGGTAATTCCTCAAATATGGACCGATATTCGTGGTGCAAAGTTTCCAGAATCAATATATCTGCAGAAGCCGAATGGAGATTTTTGGGTTATAAAACTAAAATTTTTAAACACACTAAGTTATACTTTTGGTGATGGTTGGCAAGCATTTGTTGATGCTAACAATGTTAACAACACTGATTATATTTCTATATACTATGATGGACTTATTACAATTTGGATTAAAATATATTCCCAAAATGGATGTTTGCTTTCAACATTTTCAAACAAAGGCAAATTGTATGATCAAGGTATGTAATGTATTAGTTATTGTTTTGTAATATAATATTAATTTATCATTCTTTTGAATTTTAAATAAATTTAAATGTATTTAATTAAATATCTTTTTTTTTCATTGAATTTTTTAATGTACATTTTTAAAAGAGAAATGTGGAAATAAGCGTCGTTGTAGTGCTCAAGGTTTGGTTCGTGTTGCATATGATTCAGTCTCATTCTCCTGCTTGATTGGTGAATCCAATTTTCATAAAGGTCGACTGGTAAGATATTTTTAATGTAATTTTATTTAGATATTATTAGTATGTTAATTATAAAATGAAAATTGATTTTTTCAAGAATACATACATACATATATATATATATGTGTGTGTGTGTGTGTGTGTGTGTGTGTATGTGACAACATTTTTATCTCTTTATGTAGACTGTTCCAAAGCTTTTCTGGAAGAATTATAAGAAGTCTGACATTGCATCTTTCGAGTTTTCAAGTTTGTTTGTTGGTGAAAAATGTTGGAAAGTTGGTGTCAAGAAGGAAAGGAAAGACTTAATTTTACAGTCTGGATTCAAACGATTTTTGCGTGATAACGCTATTAGAGTTGGTTGCTTTTGTGTATTTAACTTCTCGAGGTTGATGTTGACGAGTTGCACATTAATGTATCCTTATTTCAGTAACGATTATATATTTGAAATTTTACCATCAGGTTATACAGTTTATATTAATGAATTATATGTATTTAAGTAATTTGTTTAAACATCTATTGTATATATTTTAATTTGTTTTAATTTTTTGAGAGGAAAGTTAGATATATATATATCATAAATATTTAACATAAGTCAAGTGAATACAATTTATTATTTAATTGTAAATATGCAAAGATATAATATTTTCCACCAACTTGCTTCCCTATATATTTTCTAATAATACTTATTGGATTTTAACATAATCTATTGTTTACCAAAATCTTCAATAAATAAAAATAACAAATTTTCGTATAAATTCAATTACTATTTATGACATTAAGAATCAGAAATTACATTCTCATATAGTTTTGAGAAATTCAACCTTTTTGTCCTTAATTTTATTTATTTTAATATATTCTAATGCTCTATTAAGTATGATTTGGCCTTAAGACAAATCTATTGATTAATTAGTGCAATGTATTAAAGTTCCTAATTATTGTACATATCTATATTCATTTAATTATTTTACAACAAGCGTTAAACCAACATCATATACAACTATGTATATATTATTGTAATAATATGTTTAGTTTAAAAATTAGAATAACAAATGTAATATATTGTACATATGCATTATTAAAAAATAGTATAAAAATATTTTTTTTTTTCGATTTAACCACTAATTCTCGATTTTAGTATGTTAATATATATTCAACTTTAGAAATATTTCCTTAAGTTTACCAAGTACAATCATTTTATCATCAAATTAGCTAAAAAGAGGTTTAACAAATTCAACTTTTTTTTGTCCTTAATTTTTTTTTTAATTTAATATATCCTTAGGCTTTTTTTTATATTCTTCTTTTCACTCTTTCATATTTCAATGTAGGATGTAGGATATAAATTGATTGAAAAATAATAATTCCATTAATATGCATTGAATAGTATATCATTTGAGTAATCTTTTGCATTATTTTCTCTTAATTCTAAATCAACATCATCTTCTTGTGTATAAATAATTCCTCAAACTCCACAAATCCATTAAATCAATATAACTTTGAGGTTCTTCATCATCAAATCATTTTAGGTGAGTGACCATAAAGTATTTAAGTATTATTATTGTCTATTCATTCATATATTTTTTATATAATACATTTTTTCTTATTTTTTATTTTAACCTTGCATTTTATTATAATTTATCTGTGATTGTTTGGATTAGATGATATATTCCTTAGAATTCAAATAATCATTAAGTGAATTTTTACAATTACGTATTATGTATTTGATTCATCATTGTTATGTTTGCAGATTATTGTTGGATGACATATTTAATAGTTCACTTTTTAGTTATTCTCAGTAAATTGCTGCATAAACGTAATCTCTTTACGACAACATATTTCGCTGATAGAGAAGGTATTGATCATTATCCAATTTTCAATTCACATGTTACTATTGTTGGGATATTTTAGTTTTGATAAATTATGCCAAAACATTATCAACTTGTGTTATTTAAATTAATCTACAGATAACAAGTTGAGGGGGAACGAGAGAACAAGTTAAGAAGAAGAAATCAGAAGAAGAAGAAGAAGAAGAAATCAGAAATCAGAAGAAGAAGAAGAAGAAGATATCGGTTTACGAATCGCCGTCATGTTTTCGACTGTTGCGTTGATTCGATTCAAGCGATCTTTGCCGAATCGGATGATCAAGATCTTTGTCAATCGATCGTCTTGATATCTTGAATCGATTCAAGATCGATCTCGAATCGATGATCTTGATCTTTGAACCGATCAAGATCTTGATATCTTTCAATTGATTCAAGATCGGAATCTTCGAGCGAAAGATCGGCGCTGAATCGATGTAATCTTGATATCTTTGGTGATCACGCAAAGATCTTTGAAGCGATGCGAATACTAATCTTTGAATCCGATCACCGGTACTTATATCTTTGAATCGATGCAGACCGGACGGACCGGACGTAAATCTGCGGACTAAATTTCAACAGGACGAGAAATATGCATACGGATATGAATAGGTGATCGGATCAGATTAGACACACAAAAGCGGTGGACAATAAGAAGATAACAATACATATATAGATGTGACATAAAGTCGCAAAACAACGGTCTGATAGGACAAAGAAAATTTGGAAGACTATTAGTATGGATTTGAATATTACTCTCCAACGGTAATATTCAAATTCACACTATAAATACATTGCACTATCTTCAAAAGAAGATGATGGAGTTTGCTGCAAAGTGAAGATTAAAGCCAAATATTCAACCATCTCCATTCAAGAACACAGAGCATTACATATCCAAATTTACCCAAGAGTGTTCTTCAATAGATCTAAGCACAAATGTAATATCCTAAGCTTAGAGAGATTTTCCCATCCTTAGCATTGAGGCTAAACAAATGCAAGGGAAAATCTCAACCTAGTTGGAAACCAAACAAACCTTACCCAAATCAGTTTGATAGGATAAGTTTGTAGGTGAGTGTGAACTCGGTAAACATCTAGCAATCCCGAAAGGGAGGGTAGGCAATCCCGTGAGGGAGATAAGTCCCGTTTGAGTGTGAACTCGGTAAACATCTAGCAATCCCGAAAGGGAGGGTAGGCGATCCCGTGAGGGAGATAAGTCCCGTTTGAGTGAGAACTCAGTAAACATCTGTTGGTTAAGTTGGTGCCCCATGAAGGAAAGAGTGGATGTAGGACGAGTTGTCCGAACCACTATAAAAATACGTGTGTTCTTATTTGCTTTCATATTAACTGTTATACATACTTTAGCAAATCTGCATAACACACATTCGAAAAAAAAATTAAGTCACCTCCCATTGAGATTTTACGAGTTTTAAATCGGGTTTTTCGGGACCAACAAGTGGTATCAAAGCAGGGGTTCAAAAGTTCACTAGATTTTAATGTGAACACCTGAACTGGTCTTTTTGTTAAAACCCATTTAGTTTAAAATGCATATTTTATAAAATTCATGGAGGTTGATAATCATCTTCTCATTTTTTTTTAAATGCGTACAATATTCTTCATCTTTTCACTTGTTTAACTAACTCTGTTTTTCTCGTATATTTTTTATTGTTAGTTAGTTTTGGCATCATTATCAAAAAGGGGAAATTGTTGGGATATTTTAGTTTTGATAAATTATGTCAAAAACATTATCAACTTGTGTTATTTAAATTAATCTCTGGATAACAAATTGAGGGGGGAACGAGAGAACAAGTTAAGAAGAAGAAAATCGTAAATCAAGAAGAAGAAATCGGTTTACGAAGCGGTTGTTTTCGTCTCTGTGCGATTTATGATTCAAGATCGATCTTTGTCGAATCGACAAGATCGAGGCCGAATCGATGCAAGATTGATATCTTTGAATCGATTCAAAGATCGATCTTCGAATCGACGCAAGATCGATCTTTGAATCGATCAAGATCGATATCTTTGATCGATTCAAAGATCGATAAGCCGAATCGATTCAAGATCGTCTTGAATCGATGCGAAGATTGATAGGTCAATCGATGCAAGATCGATATGAATCGATTAAAGATATCGCCGAATCGATGCAAGATCGATATCTTGGCCGAATCGACAGAACCAGACCCGGACCAAATCTGCCGGACCAAATTTTAGCGGATTTAAATATGCATACCAGATATGAATAGCTGATCAGATCCGTTAGACACACAAAAGCAGCTTGACAATAAGAAGATAACAACACATATATGAATGTGACATAAAGCTGCAAACAACAGTGCAATAGGACAAAAGAAAATTTCGAAGACTATTAGTATGGATTCTAATATTACTCTTCAACGGTAATATTCAAATCCACACTATAAATACATTAGACTATCTTCAAAAAGAAGATGATGGAGTTCTTTGCAAAGTGAAGATTAAAGCCAAATATTCAAGCATCTCCATTCAAGAACATAGAGCATTACATATCCAAATTTACCCAAGAGTGTTCTTCAATAGATCTAAGCACAAATGTAATATCCTAGCTTAGAGAGATTTTTCTCATCCTTAGCATTGAATTTAAACAAATGTAAGGAAAATCTCAACCTAGTTGAAACCAAACAAACCTTACCCAAATCAGTTTGATAGGATAAGTTTGTAGGTGAGTGTGAACTCGGTA
Source organism: Stenogyne calaminthoides (assembly GCA_037126765.1). NCBI lineage: Eukaryota > Viridiplantae > Streptophyta > Magnoliopsida > Lamiales > Lamiaceae > Stenogyne > Stenogyne calaminthoides. The sequence continues at coordinate 24,250,210 of JBBCBC010000001.1, forward strand.
AACATCTAGCAATCCCGAAAGGGAGGGTAGGCAATCCCGTGAGGGAGATAAGTCCCATTTGAGTGTGAACTCGGTAAACATCTAGCAATCCCGAAAGGGAGGGTAGGCGATCCCGTGAGGGAGATAAGTCCCGTTTGAGTGAGAACTCAGTAAACATCTGTTGGTTAAGTTGGTGCCCTATGAAGGGAAGAGTGGATGTAGGACGAGTTGTCCGAACCACTATAAAAATACGTGTGTTCTTATTTGTTTTCATATTAACTGTCATACATACTTTAGCAAATCTGCATAACACACATTCGAAAAAAAAGTCACCTCCCATTGAGATTTTACGAGTTTTAAATCGGGTTTTTCGGGACCAACAACTATCAAGTTTAATAATATTGAAAATATTATAGATGAGCAATATGTTATTATTAGAATAGAGGCCGCGAGTTGTGTTGTTTATGAAAAAAATATTGCATTCATTAAATTGCTTTAATTTTTATTTTTTTGTTGTATATTTAAAATTTAATTTATTTATATTAATGTATTATTAAAATAAAATTATTGATATAATTGTGTGAAACCATCAATGTTTAATTCTATCAAATCTTTTTTTTTTTCTGATATGCCTTTAACGACACTTTTTTTATAAATATTTTATTGATTGATTAATTATATTAGGTCTTATATAATCATTTCCTAAATCAATAATAATTTTATATGTTGATATATAACATTTAGTTATTTTCTTAAAATTACGTGTATTTTTTAGTATTAAGTTTCTTATTTGTTATATGCTATTACATTTTTTTACTCATATCGTCAAATCATGATTGTTAGTTATGGTTAAATAAATAATAATATAATCTTAAATTGTTTTATTATATTGTTAACTTTTTTTGTTTTGTGTTATTTTTTAGCTATATTGAATAATGCGGAAGCTACTAAGTTTAGAAATTATCAACCGGAATCAATCTCCAGATCAGGAAAATGCACAAGGTATGTTTTTTTTTTATTAAATTTGAATTTATGTTTTTATACTTTAAAAAGTATAATAATTTATTCCTGGTTTTCCCACCAACAATTCTTTTATTTCAATATTTTATTAAGCGATTAACTATATTTAGTTATTGGGCAATCATGTTCAAGATCAATATTAATTTTATATGAATATAATTAACTATGTTAGTTATTGGTAATCATGTTCAAGATCAATATTAGTTTTATATTAAGATATCATTATTAATATGACCAATAATTTAATGTGCAATTTATAATTTGTTAACTTATATCAAATAATATATTATATCTTATCATAGGTTATTTTGACCATATAATATATTATGTAATATATCATAATTTTTAAAATTTGTCCAAAGTCTTTTCTTTTTGAATAAATGTCATTATAATTAATATTTTTTGGTAATTTATTTTTCATTGGACTGACTTATTTTCAAGACCATAATTGCTTTATTTTTGTTTTACATACACCTTCAAAAAAATATTATATCTATTAATTATACCGATTTTTTGAAATATTACACTATGTTGATAATTAAAGCAAATAATTATATTGTTCACGTATCATTTTAATATTATTTATTTAGGACACATTACTTTTTTTATATTTATTTTATAAGTTTATTTAGTGATAATTTTTTAAAAACTTGCAGTTTACAATTTTTTTTTTTTAATTTCTTTTGCTTAAATGTTAACCTACTTACTTTATATTTCAATTTTTTTGTGTAGGCAATAAAGATTCTCAAATTAATGGACTTACAAACACCGCTTCCTCATCAATTTTTCGTTATGTATTTGGATATAAGTTTGATAGTTCAAGCAAGGATATGTATGCAAAACAACAAAATCCCGATGTTACCAATGATACTCATATTATATTATTATATTTATTAAAAAAATTCATTAATACTATATGATGGTCCCGTTTTGAAAACCCATTTGCACGTGCGGAAGCAAAACGTTTCAGTTCGGTGCATATAAAAACAAGGGTGAGGGGCAGAGTGATTCAATTTTTTTTGCTTTTAAGAACAATGTGTGTTGTGCTTCTAACTGAATGCATATGACAAGTAATAACATAAAGCAGTAAAGAACACACAAGATTTATAGTGGTTCGGACAACTCGTCCTACATCCACTCTTCCCTTCATGGGGCACCAACTTAACCAACTTAACCAACGGGACTTATCACCCTCACGGGATTGCCGACCCTCCCTTTCGGGATTGCTTAGATGTTTATCGAGTTCCCACTCAAACGGGACTTATCACCCTCACGGGATTGCCGACCCTCCCTTTCGGGATTGCTTAGATGTTTACCGAGTTCACACTCAACCTACAAACTTAACCTACCAACTGGTTTGGGTATAAGGTTGTTTGGTTTCCAACTAGGGTGAGATTTTCCCTTACATTTGTTTAGCCTCAATGCTAAGGTTGGGAAAATCTCTCTAAGCTTAGGATATGGCATTTATGCTTAGATCTAGGGTTGAACACTTTGAATATATGCGTGTATTTCTTGCTCTGTGTTCTTGAATGGAGTTGCTTGAATATTTGGCTTTTAATTTCACTTTGCAGATTCTCCATTTCTTCTTTTGAAGATAGTGCAATGTATTTATAGTGTGGATTTGAATATTACCGTTGGAGAGTAATATTCAAATCCATACTAATAATCTTCCAGCTTTTCTTTGTCCTTTTGCACTGTTGTTTGCAGCTTTATGACACATCCATATATGTTGTTATCTTCTTATTGAATTTTGCTTTTTGTGTGTCTAACGGATCGATCATTTCACGGATTATCGCTCATTGCTTCGATTTCGTCGCTTTGATCCGTCTTTGAAATCGATCCGTAGATTTACGGTGTCTTTGAAATCACTATTCATCGATCTTTGAAATCACTATTCAATCTTTGAAATCATTTTCATCGATTCTTGAAATCATCGTTCATCGAATCGATTTTTACTTGTTCATCGGTCGATTTAATTTAACTGATTTTCTTTGTTCATCGGTCCGATTTCACGAATGATTTTCTTTTCATCGATTTCGTCGCTTCGATCGACTCCACTCGATCGGATCAGTTCCAGATTGATCTGGATCAAGATGAGCAAAATCGCAACGTAAAATCTGATGTCGAATTCTTTGAAGAATTTCTAAAGAATCGCTTCTAAATGATCGATTCTTTCTGATCTTCGCTACAAGAAAAAGCGCATCGAAAACCCGCTTGGTGTCGGGCCCGAATTAGCTCGAACTCATCCTTCTCATCGATCTTTATGACCTAAATCGATCTCGATCATCTTCATCGATTTCATGAGTTCCCCCTCAACTTGTTCTTCCGTTCCCCTCAACTTGTTATTCGTAAATTAACCTTCATAAAACACAAGTTGATAATGTTTTCGCATAATTAATCAAAACTAAAATATCCCAACAATTTCCCCCTTTTGATAATGACGCCCAAAACATTAAAATATATGCACTTATCGAGATCGGGTTTTTGATTTAAAAGATCGATTCGGTGGTCACTTTGAAAAGTTGTGAACGTTTGAACTCCCGCTCGATACCAATTGATGGTATTCGTAAATCCACATTGAAAAAATAGTGACCTTTTTGAACAACCCGCTCGATACCAATTGATGGTCCCGCTTTTTGAAAACCCATTTGCACGTCGCGGAAGCAAAACGTTTCGATTAGGTGCATATAAAAAACAGGGGTGAGGGCAGAGTGATTCAATTTTTTTTTTTTTTAAGAACAATGTGTGTTGTGCTTTAACCCGAATGCATATGACAAGTAATAACATAAAGCAAATAAAGAACACACAAGATTTATAGTGGTTAGGACAACTCGTCCTACATCCACTCTTCCTTCATGGGGCACCAACTTAACCAACTTAACCAACGGGACTTATCACCCTCACGGGATTGTTTCCCTTTCGGGATTGCTTAGATGTTTATCGAGTTCCCACTCAAACGGGACTTATCACCCTCACGGGATTGCCGACCCTCCCTTTCGGGATTGCTTAGATGTTTACCGAGTTCACACTCAACCTACAAACTTAACCTACCAACTGGTTTGGGTATAAGGTTGTTTGGTTTCCAACCCAGGGTGAGATTTTTCCTTACATTTGTTTTAGCCTCAATGCTTTGGGTTGGGAAAATCTCTCTAAGCTAGGATATGGCATTTATGCTTAGATCTAGGGTTGAACACTTTGAATATATGCGTGTATTTCTTGCTCTGTGTTCTTGAATGGAGTTGCTTGAATATTTGGCTTTTAATTTCACTTTGCAGATTCTCCATTATCTTCTTTTGAAGATAGTGCAATGTATTTATAGTGTGGATTTGAATATTACAGATTTGGAGAGTAATATTCAAATCCATACTAATAATCTTCCCACTTTTTCTTTTGTTTTGCAACCTTTGTTTGTTTTGCTTTTATGACACATCCATATATGTTGTTATCTTCTTATTGATCACCGCTTTTGTGTGTCTAACGGATCGATGCTCGCCGGATTCTTGTTCATTTATTTTATCACCGAAAAGTTGAAATCGATGTAGATTTACGGTGTCTTGAAATCACTATTTTAAATCACTATTCATCGATCTTTGAAATTTTTTTCGCCGATTCTTGAAATTTTGATTTTTCTTGTTCATCGGTCTGATTTCGAACTGATTTTTTCTTTTTCATCGATGCGATTTCGAACTGAGATTTTTCTTTTCATCGGTCGATTTTTTTTTGATCGTCGGCTCTTTGATCGGATCGATCATCTGATATGAGCAAAGCGCATCGAAAATCGCTCTGATGTCGGTTACTCTGATGAATACCTTTCGATGGAATTTTGATCGGTTACTTTCTGATTTTTCTGATAAAAAACGCATCGAAACCGCTTCTTGGTCGGTAAGTTTTTCGGAACTCATCCTTCATCGATCTTGATCAAGCGTCTATGACCCTCGTCGATCTCGATCATCTTCATCGATTTCAAGTTCCCCCTCAACTTGTTCTTCCGTCCCCCTCAACTTGTTATCTGTAAATTAGCTTCATAAAACACAAGTTGATAATGTTTTGGCATAATTAATCAAAACTAAAATATCCCAACAACTATATATTATTATAAGTATTATTAGTTATTTTACATTTGTTTTGTTATATAATTATTATTTTATCTCAAATACAGTTAGTGGATCTAGCAATCAGCACATTAATGATCAGAATGTTGGAATTTTTTCTTTTCCTGATCATTTAGCTAGAGATGATATTCAAGTTGAAGAATTAAAGTTTAGAGAGCCAATATTTAACGATGTTCTGCCGGATAATAATGATGATAGTCCGGAGATAATTGATTTAGATCACGACAATTCAATTTGTTATGATAATGAAGTTGATTGTAAGTTGTGTAATTTATTTGTTCATATTTTTTTATTAAGTTTTTTTAAATAGAATCTCTTTTTAAAATTTGTATTTTTATTAGTTTCTTAAATTAAATACTTATTTTATAATTGATTTATTTCATATATCGAATATTGGGATATTGGTGATCCTATACATCGATGTGAATTTTGTGGTGCTATGTTTTGGTTTGATGAACGATTGAAATCTACAAAAAAAGAGTTAACTCCAAAATTTTTATTGTATTGTATGCAAGGAAAAATTCAGTTACCTCTAATGCCTCAGCCTCCATTACTTCTTCAAGATTTGATATGGGGTCAAAGTGATAGAAGCAAACATTTTTAGGATAACATTCGTTCATTCAACAATATGTTTTCTTTTACATCTTTAGGCGGAAATATCGATAGAAATTTAAATAGAGGTAAATCTCCCCCGGTGTTTCTAATGCATGGTCAGAATTATCATAGATTGGGCAGTTTGCTTCCAAGTGGTCGTGATCCCCCTGCATATTCCCAGCTCTACATATACGACACAAATAATGAAATATATAACAGGATTCGATTTGTCAGGTAAGATATTTTTAATTTTTAAAAATGTTATCTATGTATTATTTTATCTCCAATCAAATTAGTTACATCCCATTATTTGATATATATATATATATATATATATATATATATAAGTTATATATAAGTTATATGGTTTCATGATTCAATACATCTTGATTCTAATGAATTTGTTCCAATTAAAGGATACTGTTAAGAACAGTATGACTCAGGAATATGATATTCCTGAAAATCTCGATTTATTGAATAAATGGACTATTCCTAAAATTGAACCTAAAATGGTTTATAAATTAGGAGCTTTTGAAAAAATAGATTTTAAATAAATTGTTAAAACTACTGAATCCTCTATACATCTTCATGAAGAAGAGATGGTTATTAAATTGCTTAGTAAAAATGATATTTTACCTTACAAAAGAACTCATAAGTTCTTACATATTGGTTGTGTTCAGGTCGCTTTTAGACCGCTTACTTTAAATGGTTTACCAGAAAGCTTTCTAGCTTCTCTTAGGGATGGTAGAAATCTTAATTGGACACAATCCTTAATGGGAATTATAGAGTCTAGTTTGGCTTTAGGACCTGTCTATTTTGACTCATATCCTAATTTATCTATATCTTTATCTGATAGTAATATTCTTGAAGCTTAACATTAAATGTTAAAACTCATGGTTATAATTACATACCAGGTACAGAGGTTATGTGTATTTGTTATCATATTTATTATAAGCCTTTATTTACACTCAATCCTATGTGTAAAAGAATTGAGAAAGATAATAATGAAACTATTCTTATAGAAACTAATTTTGGTAAATCAAATATTACTACCAGAAGATCCATTAAGTGGGAAGAAATTATTTTTCCTGAAAATTGGATAATATAACAATTTGTTCCTAAAAATCCTATTATAAATAGTGATTTTAAACATATTACTCAAAGTAATGATGGTATAATTAATATTGGTTTTCAAAATAATCAAAGAAGACATTCGACTTCTTATTCTAGATCAATGTCTAATCATTCTCTTATATCTCCTCTGGATTATGAGGTAGAATTGTCTTTTGAATGTAGAGCTTCTACTTCCTCTTATAGAGAAAATTCTTATTGTAAAATTAATAATAACAATGATAAAATTATAATTAATGAAAATAATATTATCCATAAAGATGGATTTGATCCCGAAATAATTTCGGATTATAACTTTAAAATATAATTTTATGGATTTTACATACTTTTTAGATTTTTCTAAAGGTTCTTCTACTAGAGCTCATATTAATCATGAGTTTAATAATCCTAAATGGGATAAGTTTAGAATTTGGTATTTTAAATCATTCTCAAAAGATGATTTAGACTACTTTGTCGACAATTTTTATAAATTATGTGAAAAACATAATGAAATTACTTATTATGTTCCTTGGTTTATTAAAACCTTTTATATCGATTATATTTCAGTAATTGAACGTGATTATAAAATAATTTCTGGAGGAATACAAAAATCTGTTTACCCTCCTCATGTTCCTTTTCAAATCGAGAAAAATGGGAAGATATTTAGTTTTCTTCCATTCTCCAGAATCATAGAAAATGATTTTTACAAATTACTGTGAGGTCCCGATTAAAACCGATTTTGCGCGTGCGGAAGCGAAACATGACATGATGCATATAAAACAGGGGTGAGGGAATGGTGATACCAATTTTTTTGCTTTTAAGAACATGTGTGTTGTTTTGCTTGTAACTGAATGCATATGACAAGTATAAACATAAAGCAGTAAAGAACACACGATATTTTATAGTGGTTACGTGAAACCCCGCCCTACATCCACTCTTCCCTTAACACAGGGGCACCTTAACCGAACTTAACCTGTGGGACTTATACCCCTCACGGGATGGCCGAGATGTTTACCGAGTTCGCACTCAAGCGGGACTTATCTCCCTTACGGGATCGCCGATAGATGTTTACCGAGTTCACACTCAAGCGGGACTTATCTCAATTACAGGGATTGCCGATAGATGTTTCTGGGGAGTTCACACTCAAGTGGGACTTATCTCCCTCACGGGATTGCCGATAGATGTTTACCGAGTTCACACTCACCTAACAATCTTAACCTAACTTTGAGTTTGGGTAAAGGTTGTTTGGTTTCCAACTAGGTTGAGATTTTCCCTTACATTTGTTTATCCTCGATGCTAAGGATGGAAAAATCTCTCTAAGGTTAGGATGTAGCATTTGTGTTTAGATCTAGGGTAGAACACTCTTGAATATATGCGTGTATTTCTAGCTATGTGTTCTATGGTGGGAATGCTAGAGTATATAGGATTGGGAGCACAATTCCTGTTGAACGTGCCTTAGCCGGGTACTTCGATCAGGCCATATTTCAGGGACTCGTGATCATCGGCACCACGACCTTGGTTGGGGAACTGCTGGAACCCATATCTTCTTAGCTCTGTAGCATCGTTTGCTACATTCTCCATACTCTTCCACATTCATCCACTCTTGATAATGAAGGAAGAACTTGTATTTATAGTGTGGATTTGAATGTTACCGTTGGAAAGAATCACATTCAAATCCATACTACTCTGTAGCTTTTTGCAGCTTTTCAGGCTTGTCGTCTTCCTCTCATTGGTCCACATCAGCTGAATCTAACGGTTATATTCTTCAGTTTCTTCTGAGTCTCTAACGGCTATATTCTCCAGGATCTTTTGAGTCTCTGGATCTTTAGTTCTATCTGAGCCTTCAGGTTCTTCAGTAACTTACTGAGTCTCAGGTTCTTGATTCAGCAGACTTCTCTTGGCGGACCTTATACGTCGGGCATCTTGACACTCGGGCTTCATGAGTTGAGACATATTGACCCTCAGTCACTTGACTCAACTTATCGATTTCTTCTTGCCGATCGATCGGCTCGGACCGATCGAGATCAACATATCTTCGAGGATCATCTCGGGATAGCATCAGGTCATCTGCATTAGGTTAGCATACCAGTTTTTCATATCTGATCTCGATCACGTTTGATCTCGATCAGTCTCATCTTCATATCTGATCTCGATCACGTCTGATCTTGATCAGTCTCTTTTGCTCATCTTCTGATCTGCAACCTTCTATTCTGATTTGCTGGCTTTAGCTTTTTCTTCACATCCGATTTACCACATTTCATGGTTGATTAGAACTCATCGACTCATCGATCTCGATCATTCTCGTCTGACCTCGATCGATCTCGATCATCTTCTTCTCGATTTCGTGAGTTCCCCCTCAATTTGTTCTTTCGTTCCCCCTTAACTTGTTATCTGTAAATTAGCTTGAATAACACAAGTTAATAATGTTTTGGCATAAATTATCAAAACTAAAATATCTCAACAATTTCAATTTTTTGATAATGGCCCAAAAAAAAAAAATATGCATATACAGAGATCGGGTTTTTGATTTAAAAAAGATTTATTCAGGTGTTCACTTTGAATTAGTGAACTTTAGAACAACCCGCTCTGATACCACTGTGAGGTCCCGATTAAAACCGATTTTGCGCGTGCGGAAGCGAAACATGACATGATGCATATAAAACAGGGGTGAGGGAATGGTGATACCAAATTTTTCGCTTTTAAGAACATGTGTGTTCTTTTGCTTGTAACTGAATGCATATGACAAGTATAAACATAAAGCAGTAAAGAACACATGATATTTTATAGTGGTGGTTGGATTTAAACCCGCCCTACATCCACTCTTCCCTTAACACAGGGGCACCTTAACCGAACTTAACCTGCGGGACTTATACCCCTCACGGGATGGCAGAGATGTTTACCGAGTTCACACTCAAGCGGGACTTATCTCCCTTACGGGATTGCCAATAGATGTTTACCGAGTTCACACTCAAGCGGGACTTATCTCCCTTACGGGATTGCCGATAGATGTTTACCGAGTTCACACTCAAGCGGGACTTATCTCCCTCACGGGATTGCCGATATATGTTTACCGAGTTCACACTCACCTAACAATCTTAACCTAACTTTGAGTTTGGGTAAAGGTTTGTTTGGTTTCCAACTAGGTTGAGATTTTCCCTTACATTTGTTTAGCCTCGATGCTAAGGATGGGAAAATCTCTCTAAGCTTAGGATATAACATTTGTGCTTAGATCTAGGGTAGAACACTCTTGAATATATGCGTGTATTTCTAGCTCTGTGTTCTATGGTGGGAATGCTTGAGTATATAGGATTGGGAGCACAATTCCTGTTGAACGTGCCTTAGCCGTGCTACGATCAGGCCATATTTCAGGACTCGCATCATCTGGCACACGACCTTGGCTGGGAACTGCTGGAACCCATATCTTCTTAGCTCTGTAGCATCGTTTGCTACATTCTCCATACTCTTCCACATTCATCCACTCTTGATAATGAAGGAAGAACTTGTATTTATAGTGTGGATTTGAATGTTACCGTTGGAAAGAATCACATTCAAATCCATACTACTCTGTAGCTTTTTGCAGCTTTTCAGGCTTGTCGTCTTCCTCTCATTAGTCCACGTCAGCTGAATCTAATGGCTATATTCTTCATTTTCTTCCGAGTCTCTAATTGTATATTCTTGGGGATCTTCCGAAGTCTCGGGATCTTTAGTATCGAGCCTTGAGTTATCGAGCCTTCAGTTCTTGATAACTTATCGAGTCTCGGGTTCTTGATTCAGCCAGACTTCTCTTGACGGCGGACCTTGTCGTCATCTTGACACCGGGGAATTCAGTTCTCGAGTTGAACCTTATCTTGACCCTCGAGTACTTGATTTCGAGCTATCGATTTCTTCTTGCCGATCGATCGGCTTCGATCGAGATCAACATATCTTCGAGGATCATCTCGGGATAGCATCAGTCATAATACGCATTAGGTTAGCATATCTCGATCTCGATCCGCGTCGATCTCGTCGGTCTCATCTCTTCATCTTCATATCTCGATCTCGATCGCGTCCGATCTTGATCGATCTCTTTTGCTCATCTTCGACCGCAACCTTCTCTTACGATTTCTTTGGCTTTAGCTTTTTCTTCACATCTGATTTGCACAGCTCATCAGTTGATTTCGGAACTCATTTGACTCATCTGATCTTGATCATTCTCGTCTGCAGCCTCATCTGATCTCGATCATCTTCTTCTGATTTCGTGAGTTCCCCCTCAATTTGTTCTTTTGTTTCCCCTTAACTTGTTATCTGTAAATTAGCTTGAATAACACAAGTTAATAATGTTTTGGCATAAATTATCAAAACTAAAATATCCCAACATTATTGTTAAACATGTCAATCAAATGATTGAGCAAAATATTTTTTGTAATCTTTATCTTTCTATCCTTGGAGAAGAAATTATTTCTTTACATGATAAAGTTGATAAAATAATCTCTAAAATTAATTTTCAGAATAAATCTGAAGATTATGATAATAAAAATAATAATGTTATTATTAAAATAGTTTCATCTATTCAATCTCCTATTGAGATAAAAGATTTTAAATCTGAAGCCTCTATTTCTGATCTTGAAAATTTTATTATTGATAAATTTAGTAATCTGAATATTTCAGGTTTAGATGATGACTTAGATGATAATCATGTTATTCAACCCAATAATATTGGTAGTCCTAGTAATACTGATAGTATTAATAAAATGAAATGGGCTGATAGACCTACCATGTCTACTTATTATTATAAGAGACTCACTCCTATGGATGTTCTTAATGAAGAACAGAAAAACTTTTTCAATAATTCTTATTCTGGAAAAGGTATTTATGAATGGAATATTGATGATGGAAGTGATAATCATATTTTCACTCAATGTCATCGCATGCTTATGTATAGTTATGTTTGTCAAACTTGTGGTAATAGTGATATTAGTACTGCACAAGCTATTACTGCTGGTTTTATTGGTCAACTTAAAGGTTGGTGGGATAATTATTTGACTCCCCAAAATAGAATGGAAATTTTTAATTCTATTAAAATTGAAAATGGTGAGACTAAAACCAATGTGGTTTACTCTTTGATTCTTACTATTTTGGATCATTTTACTGGTCAATATACCAATAAATATGAAAATACCAGAACTCTTCTTTTAAATATGAAGTGTCAAACTCTTCTTGATTTTCGGATGGTACAAAGATACTTTTTTTGTCGTCAGATTTATGAGATTCCCGATTGTAATGTCGGGATATTTGGAAGAATAAATTTGTAGATGGTCTTCCTAATCTATTTCTTCGAAAAAGAGTTAAGAAAACTCTTAGAAAGGATTCCGATTCAATCCATTATGGGTCTTATACTTTTGGTCAAATCATTTAGTGTTTGTGTTAGGGAAGGATTAAATCTTTGTAATGAACTCAAATTAAAAAATCAAATTAAAAAGGATAATCTTATGGAAAGAAAATAATTAGGTCAATTTTTGTGATCAATTTGGATTAGATAATCCTAATTCTAAAAATAAAAATAATTTGACTAAAAAAATAAGAGAGATTATAAAAGTAAATCTACTTATAAAAGAAGAAAACATAATTCTTCAAACCAGAAAGAAAAAGATAATGAAAATGATAAAAGTAAAAGATCAAAACGGATACAATTAATAATATTGATAATGAGTTTTATAAACTCATGAGTCAATTTCAAGATATGAATATTAGTGTCTTAACTAATAATAATATTTTAGAATTTCTTAAACATATAAAAGATTCTAGTTTAAGAGATAAAATCATTGAACAATTTCATGATTCTTCTAAGAATGAAGACAATGATAAAACTAGTCTTTCTAAAAAGATTGATGGTAATTATTATAATATGGGTGAATTAGAAAGACTTCTTCGCCTAAAAAATATAAAAAATAATCCAGTGACTATAAATGATTTAGTTCATGAGATTAATAATCTCAAAACTGATGTGAAGATTCTTAAAAAATAGAATACAGGTCTTTCTGTTCCTCTTTCTTTTATTGAGAAAGGTAAAGAAAAAATTGAGGATAGTGAAACTAACTATAAAGCTCTTTCACAATACTTTGAAATTGATGACAATGTTAATATTGAGAAAAATCATTTATCTACCATTAATATGATTATATAACAGAAATGGTATACTAAGATTTCTCTTCTTATAAAAAATTCTTATAAGAAAGATTTTATTGCAATGATTGATAGTGGTGCTGATTTAAGTGTCATACAGTTAGTGTAGGTCCCGAACGGGTTTTGTGAGGGCAGAAGTCTAGAGGGGAGGGGTGAATAGACTTCTGAAAACTTTTTGTGCAGATCAGGTGTGATGGCAGTTAGCCTGATCAGAGTGCGAGTGAATCAGTTTGGACTGATAACCAACTTACTAATCGCGTGAAGGCAGATCAGTTCGGTAACTATCAGTTTAACTGATGTGTGTGGAAGCTAAGTTTTACCCGTGTGAAAAACCAGTTTTGATAAATCAGATTCCAAAGTTAGTCTTTTAACCAGTTGACTGAAGTGTCAAGCTTGATTAGATCAGAAGCTTGGTGCTAGCTGATCTCAACTTAGAATATGTATGCTGCTTTAAAAGTTGTGTGCGATTGTGTAAATAGTTAATCAAAGCGGTAAAGGCACACAAGATTTATAGTGGTTCGGACAAACCAGTCCTACGTCCACTCTTCCCTATCAAAAGGGGCACCAACTAAACCAACTGGACTTAGATTTTTGTGTTAGTCCAACACAGTACACCGACAGATATTTAAGGAGTTCTCACTCAACCGATCCCAGAAATCAGAACTAGAAACCCTAGTCTGAAATCTTGCTAAACAACTTAACCTAACTTTGGGTTTGGATAAGGTTGTTTTGGTTCCAACTATGAAATCTTTTCTAGTGTTTAAGATAGCCTATCAGCTAGATGAAAAGATTTCTATGCTAAGAACTTATGGGATGAACACTTAATAAAATAATCTTCTTGTTCGTGTTCTTCGTGCGAAAATTTTGATAATTGCTTGAGCTTCTTGATTGTTCAGTGTTTCCGTGTCATCACTCTGAAGTGTGATCCCATATTTATAGACCTTGAAATCAAAGAGCCGTTGGAGAGCAATTTGAATTTCAGGCTATATTTGGTAGGTTTGCAGGATTGATGTGACGTGCTTCAGGAACGGCATGGCCGAGAGTGTGAATTTTGTATTTTATAGCCGTTAGAAGAGAGCAGCATCAAATCCCGTAATTGTCGGCTCCGATCATACGTGTCTCGTCCTTATTGGTTATGAGCGCGACTTTTTCGGTGTTGTTCTTCCAACTAAGGTTGACATTCTTCTTGTTCGCCAGATCATCGACGTATGATTTGGTGAAATATCGATTTTTCACGGTGAGTGACGACGTCGATCAAAAGTCGATCAGTCTACTGATTGAGTCTTTGGTGGCGGTTGACTTAGCTTCAACTAGCGGACTCGACCGATGTAGGTCTTCCGGGTACGATCTTACGGAAGTCATCGATCTTCAAGTATTCTGAGTTTGAGCTTTATGACTTCAGCTGTGATATCTGACTTGATCAGATCGATCTGATCTTCTGTTCTTCTCTTGCATTCTGGCCTGTCGGATATCAGCTATTCTTTGGGTCTTCAGATCTGACCTATACATATTGAGGTTTCCCCTCAATATGTGACCTATCTTGTTGGGATATTTTAGTTTTGATGAATTATGCCAAAACATTATTAACTTGTGTTATTGAAGCTAATTTATAGATAACAAGTTGAGGGGGAACGAGAGAACAGATTAAGGGGGAACTCTCGGAATCAAAAGTAGATGATCGAGATCAGACGAGGCTGGAGACGAGAATAATCGAGATCAGATGAGTTGGATGAGTTCCGAGTTAACTGATGAGCTGTGCAAAATCAGAAGAGAAGAAAAGCTAAGCCAACTGATCAGAAGATCAGATGACCCGGATGATTCGATCGGATGATGATCGAACAGACCGGTGATCTGGTGATCAGAAGAGCAAACAAGCTGATCAGAAAGAAACTGACCAGAAGATCAGAAGAGAAAGTTGCAGATCAGAAGAGGAGCAGATGAGACTGATCGAGATCAGATTTGAAGATGAGCAGATGATCAAGATCAGACGTGATTGAGATCAGATGTGCTAAACTGATATGCTAACCTAATATGCTAACTCGATGTACAAAACTGATGCAGAGATATCGATATCTGACGATGCTATCTCGATCTCGATCATGTGAGCGATCGGATCGGAGAAGAAATCGATATCGAAAACCGAAATCTACATACCGGATCGGGAAAGAAGTCATCAGAAGAGAAGTCATCTGAAGTCATATTCACCGAGAATCGAACGTTCTTGATGATCGGTTAGCTCGAAAAGCTAGTGACCGAGGGTCGGGATGCGAAGAAGAAGAACCGAACTCGGTCGACTCGAGTGTCGATATGCCCGATCGTACAAGGTCCATTGAAGAGAAGTCGGTTGAAGGCTCCGATTGACTGAAGGCTCTAGATAAACTGAAGGCTCGGATGGAATCAAGACATCGAGACTCAGAGAATCTGAATGATTCAAGGCGAGGGAATCGAGGAATATAGCCAGATTAGAATCGGTGGCGTGGACCAATGAGAGGAAGACAACCAGCCTGGAAAAGCTGCAAGAAGCTACAGAATAGTATGGATTTGAATGTGACTCCATCCAACGGTAACATTCAAATCCACACTATAAATACAAGATCTTCCTTCATAATTCGTGTGGAAAAATGCGTGAAACATCCATCAAGCCAAATCATCAAGCATTCCCACCCTAGAACACAGAGCAAGAAATACACGCATATATTCAAGAGTGTTCTAGAACCCAATCTAAGCAACCCACGATGTATCCTAAGCTTAGAGAGATTTTCCCAACCTTAGCATTGAGGCTAAACAAATGTAAGGGAAAATCTCAACCTAGTTGGAAACCAAACAAACCTTACCCAAATCAGTCGGTTAAGTTTGTAGGTGAGTGTGAACTCGGTAAACATCTAGCAATCCCGAAAGGGAGGGTAGGCAATCCCGAGTGAGGGTGATAAGTCCCGTTGGAGTGTGAACTCGGTAAACATCTGTAGGCAATCCCGTGGAGGGTGATAAGTCCCGATTGAGTGAGAGCTCGTTAAATATCTAGAGGCGAACCCGAGAGGGTGATAAGTCCAGTTGGAAGGAATTTCCCTAGGAAAAGGGAGAGTGGATGTAGGAGCTTGAGCCTCCGAACCACTATACATTGTTGTGTTGTTTACTGCTTTATGTTTATACTTGTCATATGCATTCGCTTATAAAGCATAACACAACACATGAGTTTAAAACGCAAAAATCTGTAATCACTCTGCCCTCACCCCTGTTTTATATGCACCGAACAGAAACGTTTTGCTTCCGCACACGCAAAATGGGTTTTCCCACCGGGACCATCATATTTATTACATCAGTTGTTCTATACAGTAATTATCAACTGGTATTCTATAAACGGTAATATAAACATCAGTCAGCTAACAGGTCTGACTGGTCCTATTACATGTGTTTCTGGAACTTTCATCAAAACACTAAATTTCCCAAAAATTTCCCCCTTTTTGATGAAACCAAAACACTATGAGAAACCAAACACAGTTGATAAATATAGAACAGTAAAAGAGCACATAATCAGAAGACAATGAGATTTTGTCTTAGGATCAGAAAATAAACTTTTCTCATTAGATTTGTTGAACAAGATCAAGAACAAAGGCATCCAGAAGCCATTCACTTCTGATCTTATTCCATTCCTCAAACCTCTTAGCATGTGCAGCAGTTTTTGGAATGATCTCATCAACTCTTGCTGGCAGCTGAGGTTCTGGTACAGATTTTCCAGCCTTTCCTTTCTTCGCTCTCGATCTGAATTTCTTCTTCAGATTTTCTGCCTCTGCCAATTTATCTGCCCTTCTTTCTTCTTCGCTTTTTCGGGCTTCTTCAGCAATCTGCTCTTTGGACAGTTTCTCAGCCAGTTCCTTATCGGCCTGTATCTGGCTAGCTGTGCTTCTTGTGACTATCTTAGTCTGAGTGGCTGGTACAGGTTGTGATGTCCCAGCACCCGCAGCAGCTAACTTTCTTGCCTTTGACTTTTCCATCTTTTCAGAGACTTCGTTAGCAAAGAGATCCAGATGGTCTAGTCTTTGTCCATAGGCTTCAACTGTCTGAATCAGGTCTTCTGTTGTTCTGATCATGTCAGTTGGTTTCTCACTCCGTCCTTCCCCCTTTTTGGTTTGATCAAAAAGAGCTGTGAGGTGGGAAGTCAGAGATCCAAAGCTGACTGATATCGCCCTGTTGAGATCTGCAACAGATAAACCTTGAACTTGAGCAGTTAGATGTTGAACCTTCGAGATCAGCTCAGTCTTGACAGATTCCATGGCAGTAGAGAGTGTAAGAATCAGTTTGTCAAGTTTCTCTTCTGTCAATTCTAGCTTTTCAGTGAGCATCAGAAAAGAAACTTGTTGTTGATCCACCTGAATCAGCTTGTCATCAACTGATTTTATAAGTTCGGCAGACACGGTGGTCACAGTTTGGGAGAACTGATCTTTGATTGCCTCAATCTGGGAAATAGCCAATTCCCTTTGATCTGTTATTTCTTTGAGGCCAATCTGCCTCTGATCAGCTATCACTCCCTCAACTTCTTCTTTCAGGAGATCTTTGAGACATGATCTGATCTCCTGTAGTTGATCAGCGGTGATGTGAGATGTAGGAATGTTATGCGTCACTTGATCTGTTTCAATTGTTTGTGCCTCCAGTGGTTGGTCATGAACTGCAGCACCAGTTCCACTATCATTGGCAGCTCCTGCATCCTTCATAGTAGCATCCCGCCGGGGAGCATCTTGGCCAGATTTCGATTCGCCTTGTTCATCAACCCCGAACTTCGCATGGATCGAGCTTTGATAGATTCAAAGATTATCATTTCGGTGGTGATCCTACTTTAGCAGATTTCCTCATATCGAAATCAAAATCGCAAACTCATCAAGACCGCCCATACGTTCTATAATCATTATAAAATCTGAGAAGCTTTTTAATCGGAGATCTCTCCAGGTGAGGATCTCCATAACTTCCTCTCTAATAGCAGGATGGGCAGCCAGTTCTGGATACATCTCATCAATTTCTCGTTCGATTTGCATTCTGATCATTTTCCATGTGATGGTCTTTGATGATCTAGACTCAGAATTGTGTCATCCGTTAGGTTGATGAGATGTGGAGGGTTCTAGTGGTGCTTGAGTAGGCGGAAGCTGTCTGATTGGCTCGACCTACAGAGGTTCTTGTAGAGTAGTAGTCTACCGGTTTGGTACAACAGTAAGCTTCGTTGTGAATCGATGTAGTTTCGTGTTAGAGGCGGGTGGAAGAGAAGGAGAAACATGCTCAAGACCAAAGAGGTCCGAGGTGAATCGATTCGAGTTAGAGGAGAAAGAGATCGTTAAATCTCGCGGCTTCTTCCTCCGAATGTTCCGCGAGCTCACCGGAGAAGCCTGCTGTCTCGATTTTTCACGATTTGATTTTTGTGGTGCATCAGCCATCCAAGGCTCCTTCTTCATCGACTCCATCTTCTAGAAACAGAGTCATGGGGGCTCGTCATTTTCTTTTTGGTCTCTTCTCCGGCCTTCACGGTTTTCTTTTCTTCTTTCCGGGAGCATCGGGTGTAGACGAGGCCGCTTCCTTGCTTTTCCTTTCTTGACTTTGGAGGGTGGGCCGCGATATCATCATCAATTGGCCCATATACATTTGAAGTGGTGGCGAGGAAGGCCTTATAGGACTTCATCCATTACGTCCCATTCAGCATTTGGTAGTTTGTCTTTCAAGATAACTGCAACCTTGTTGAGATTGTTGATCCTCTTCTTCAGATAGACCTGCCTCCATTCATTAACTCCAAACTTTTCATGTTCTTGGAGTAGAATGGCCTTCAGGAAGCCATGCCAATTGATGTTCTTGGCTTCATCAATTATTGCAGTCATGCTGTATAGTTTGACGGATGTTAGAGCATCTGGGCTGAATGAAATACCCATGATTGTTTTTGACAATATGTCAAACAACAGTCGGTATTTCCTTTTTAGCATCGGCCTGACAAAACCTGCGGTCTGATGTTTGTCAGCTTCCCTGAAGAGTTCGTTTCTGATCAGCTCATCTTCATTCTCCCTGTAGTGCGCAGGCGAGATTCTTCCTTTTGGCAAGCTGAACAGACGAGTTATGTCCGCATTCATCAGTCTGATCTCTTCTCCGTTGACTGACGAAAGTAGTTCTTCTCCTAGAGCGTCCGTATCCACTCTTAAATTCCTTAGGAATTCGAGTGCTTCATACTGCATCACTGGATTGCAGTGAGCAGCGCAATATTTCTCAAGACCTCCTTTCTTCAGAATTTGCTCCACTTCCATTGATTCCGGATCCCGAGTGATATCAAACTGCACGAACTTGTCATCGACAATCTTCGTTGCCAGTTCCGCATAATTGCACATCATTTTCCCCATTCCGTGAGTGGCCATCTACAATAAGATAGACTTGATTAAAGTTGTGCATAAACATGAAGATATCATATATTGATTATCAGACCTCTACTCAGGCCTAATCATCGATAAACACATGCGGATACCAAGAAACAATAAAGCATAACACAGGATACCATCGATTGACAAAATCTATAAGATCAATGGATTTAGGGGAAAAGATGATTCATCAAATAATTAGAAATTACCAGATTTTGTTTTTCGGAAAGATAATGTTGAAACTCAAGTAAAACACCTTGAATCGCAGAAAAGTAATCTGGAGTTTTCAGAGAATAAATCGCAAGTTTGTGAATTAGAAAAGGAACTCTGGTAGGGTTTTTGATGAACCTTTTAAAGATAAGGAGGGAAAAAAAGACAAGATTTGGGAGATCAACCATTTGAAAAGATTAAACGATCCAGATTAAATGGTTTTGATCGTATGGTCAGGAAAAGCACGTACGAAAACCTTTTGGATTTAAAAGCTCATTTTGTAGCAATTAATACAAGTACCCCACATCCGCATTAAATGTTTTGCAGAAAATACGTCACAAAGGTAATGAGTACAGTAAGGCAAATAATATCAGATAAGATCAAATAAGTAAGCAATAAACAAGGAAACAGAAAAGCGTATCTGGTTGACTGATATTGTAATTAGTCAATACCACTTGTAGTTGTTGATTCTACTTTGTTGATCTTAGTTTTCTGCCTAATCCTTATAATTTCTCAACTGTTCTTTTCAACTGATCCGCTTCACTTTGCGTCTGATTTCCCTTTTCTGATCCTCCTTGATTAGTTGAAGTTCCCCCTTCAACTGATATTTCTGTTTTCTCATAGACTGATATATATATCTGATTTGTTGTTGTATCAAGCTCAACTGATCTTCCTCATCAGATCAGTTTCGTATAAAATCAGATTTCAGTTAACCTAATCTGATTCTTCTCAGATCAAGCCAATTCTTGGGATATGTGTTACCGTCAAAACTTAATCTAGAATAGTAGTCTCTATTACCTAAGTTGGCACGATTTGACATGCGTAATTATAGTCTGAATATTTTGATATGTCAATCCGCCGTAAATTTATCCAATTATCAGTCGCGTGATTCCTACACGCTGTCCTTGTGATGCAAATTTCTCTTAGAGGCTTTTTGAAATCAAATTTGCTTTCACACCCTTGCTTGGCCTCTATAAATTGGACCAATGTTTTACACAACATAACCCATTCACCATACTTATCTTCTTTGTAGAATCATGTATCCTGGTGAACCCTTATTTCCGGTGAGACTTCCGGCAAACACCTTTACCCCTTTTTCAATGATTTCAGCTTCTCAAATCAACTCTCTGTGTCCCTTATCACTGTTTTCGTCGTCATCAAAGATTTCACATACAATTGTTGCCAAGCTTCTCTACCACCAAGGCGGCGGGTCTGCTGTCGCAACTGAGAAGACACTTCTCCTAACCGTATGCACCTTGTGTGTCTATCGAGATGACGGAACTAGCATCAACAGACTCAGTCTGATATAAAACATGAGCTTGATATACGGTCTGGATCAGACAACAGCTGATCTTCGTATATCAACTCAATTTTTGCATGCAACACATGTGCCCATAAGGTCTTTGAACCACTTTCTTGGCACATGTGCTCCATTTAACAGCTGGAGAGCCCATTGACTTCAGGTCTAAGGGCTCCTGGCTTAGAAATCCTATCAACGCCGCTCTCGCTCCACTGGTTTTAGCTTCAGCTAGCGGCTTTAGGATTATTTCAAAGCCTTCTTCCCCTTGTTAAGTGGGGGAAAATGAGAGCATGAGATCTTAAAATCTCTCTCTCTCCTCCTCTTCTAGGGTTAGGATGAGGGTTTAGGGTTATAGGTTTAGGGTTTTTGGTTATGACTTATGTACTGACCTCCAGGTCATTTGTACTTGTAACTTGTAATGTAACCTGACCTTCGGGTCTTTATCAATGAAAATTTCTGTTATTCCATTGTTGTGTAAATTTTCTGCTTTCTTATGCGATTGTAGGCTTTTAATCTGTGAATCTTGCTTGTTGAATATCAGCTTAATCGACTTACAAAGTGTGAAATAACCAAACTGGTTTAATCAGATAATTCCTTAAATCTGATAAGCCTTCAATCTGATCAGTTTCTTTAATCTGACAAATCGTAAATCTGATCAGTACCTTCTCATATCAGTTCCTTGACTGATCTTCTGATCAGTTGAGATACCAAACTCAACTAACTCCTTTTAACCTGGTTAGTCTCTTAACCAGCTGGTTCTAGAGATCATCCCATCAAGCATTTTAGGTGCTTTTTCTCCAAGATCCTGAAGCCCTAGCTCATTGCATAATTCTCTGAATCTGATCTCAGCTAGTGGCTTGGTTAGAATATCAGCTTTCTGTATATCAATATGAATCTTTTCCATTCTGATATTCTTCTTTTCAACATGATCTCTTATAAAATGGTGTCTGACATCCACATGCTTGCATCTTGTATGTAGAACAGGATTCTGAGTGATTGCAATAAGACTATTCATCCGCAGAATATAGATACATTCTTAGCTACAATGTTATAATCCCTTTCTGGCGACTAAGCTAGAGCGGTTAGAATAATGACTTCTATGACCATATATTACCTTCAATAGTAGATGTCGCGAGCCGATGTCCTTCTTTTGAGAACCACGAGATCAGTTTACTTCCTAAAAACTGACATGTTCCTGAGGTTGATTTTCTGTCAATCTTGCAACCTCCATAATCAGAATCAGAATACCCACTAAGCTCTAGATTATCATCTGATGGGTAAAATAAACCAAGGTTTCTTTGTTCCTTCAGATACTTCTTTAATCCGCTTAGTCGCTTCTAGGTGGCTTTGCATTGGATTTGCACGAAATCGACATACATACACCTACCGCAAAGGTGATATCCGGTCTGGCCGCGATTAGGTATAATAAGGATCAATGAGAGCTCTATATTCTTTCTGATTTGTTTTCTGACCATCCTCATATGGATCCATCTTGAATCCAGTCATCATAGGAATTTAGGCTTCCTTACAGTTTTGAACTCCAAACTTAGCCAATAAATTCCTAGTGTACTTTGCTTGGCAGATGAATATCCCTTCTATACTTTGCTTCACTTGTAGACCCAGAAAGTAATTCATCTGACCCATCATGGACATCTCGAACTTCCCTTGCATCAGTTTGCTGAATCTTTCACATAGACTCTTGTTGGGAGATCCGAAGATGATGTCGTCCCACGAGATCGAACCATCGAATATCTTCTCCATCTTCTATTCTCGAATAAGGTTCGTCCCATTGTTCCTTTAGTGAACCCTTTGTCTACCAAGGCGAGAGAGTGTGTCATACCAAGCTCGAGGAGCTTGTTTCAGGCCATAAAGAGCTTTTCTTAAACTGTACACTTGGTTGCTCTTTTCGAAGCCTGGAGGTTGTTCGACATAAACTTCCTCTGCTAGTACCCCGTTTAAGAAAAGCACTCTTTTCGTCCATCGATACCACAAAGTGAACCCTCTCGTGGGAAGCATATGCGTAAAGCTTGACCGAATGGCTTCTAGGCGAGCGACTGGTGCAAAGGTCTAATCATAATCAATTTCTTACGATTGTGAATACCCCTTAGCAACAAGTCTTGCCTTATTTCTCGTGATGACATTTTTTCTCATCTCTCTTGTTCTTGAAAACCCACTTCGTGCCAATTACGTCTTAATGATTTTGGTTACGTCCACGGTTCCCAAACTTGATTTTCTCTCGAACTTCTCCGGCTCCTCCTGCGCATGGCTAGAATCCGACCAAGGCGTCTTGTAGAGCTTCCTCTCTCTTGTTGTAGGTTCCTTCATAGGCGGATACTTGACAATACATGGCACTTTCACCAATCGGATGTCTAGTTTTAACTCTATCAGATGGGTCTCCGATGATCAGATCAGTTGGATGACTGGTTATCCAGGTCCTTCTGTTCTGATTTGCGTCGGTTTGGAGAACATCATCCATTTCTGGTAAAGGTTCATTACTAGCGACTGGGAGTGGTGCAGATTTATGATCCACTTGATAAGAACATGTCTCGGTGATGTTGAACTCATCATGTCGATGATGTCGTTGCTCGGGAACTTCAGTGTTCCCCCGAACGGATGGTTCGATTGATATCTTTATCTCGGTATACCGCTTCTTCTTCATCGTGGTTTTTTCGTACCTTAGGATCCGATTGATCTGGTGAATCAGATAAATCTGGAATGTATATTGTTACGATGTCTGATCCTTTTTCCTTGATCGTTAGCTGATCCATTTTCTGAGCATCATGTACTAGTTGATCAGATACATCTTGTTCTGAGGCAGATTTCTCTTGTTCAGAAGATGCTTCGTCAAAGACTACATGGGGTGTTTCTTCCACAACTAGGGTTAAATGCATTTGTAAACCCCGAAAAGACTTGCTCGATGAGGAATATCCTAAGAATATACCCATCATCGACTTGGCCTCAAAAGTCTTCAAACCCGACTCTTCCCATTGTTGTGTATGAAACACTTACACCCAAAAAACATGGAAGTAAGAAACACGAGGGTTTTACGCCCTTCCCGCAGTTCATAGGGTGTTTTGTAGTGAGCCTTAGTCGGAAGACATCTGCATTACGAGTATGGCATGCAAAGTGTTGATTATACGCGAAAACGGCTTGGTATCGCATGTTAAATTTAACATCGTGCGGCGGCTTCTTTGAGAGTTATGTTCCTCCGATTACGCTACACCATTCATTGTGGCGTTCTTGCGGTGATGTCTCATCTTTGTATACCAAACTTAGAGCAAAAATCAGTTATAAAAGAGTTCGTAAATTCGTACCTTTATCGATCCGATTTTTACTACAATCGACACCCTTCTCATTTTGTAATCTTTTAAGAAATTTCGGGTATCTTCGTTTGTCGTCTCATTCTTCTTATGTAAGAATATAACCCTGTAAACTTGGAATAATCATCCACGATTACGAGTATATTTAAATCCACGAGAGTGATTGGTGTATGGCGGTCCAAATAGATCCATATGAAGCAACAAGAAGATTACTCTGCTTTGGATGCCGGTCCAGGAATTCCCTTGAATGAAGCTTTAACTTGTTTTCCCTTCTGACATGCAACACATGTCTGATCCTTTGAAAATACTTCATTCGGAAGTCCTTCCACTAGAGACATCCTTGCTATCTTATTAAGAGTTTTAAAGTTCGGATGACTCATTCTTTTGTGCGAGCCAAACTCGCTACTTTTGGAACTCTTGACAATCGAGGCATGCATTTCTTGGGCAACTGTTCCAATCGGTTTGTGTAGATCGTCCCTTTCCTTGAACGATTAGCAAAATCTGTTGAGTGGCTCGATTCTTGATAGTGCATTGATCGATTCGAGAACTCAAATTTGAATCCGTTGTCGCAATTGTGAAATCGATAATAGGTTGTGCTTGGACCTTGACATCACGAGACTCGAGTTATTTGTACATCATCATTCTCTAAGGTTAGAATCCTTTGGTGTAACCAAAGTTATCATCACCGAAGAGTACACGCTGGCCTTTTCATTTCTATATACCGAGGAGGTGTTTGCTTCGATCATGTGCCTTGAGCATCCACTATCGATGTACCGGATAGTTGCTTGCGCGCCTCGCTTTGTTGGCGGACCCACGCGATCCTGCGACCAAATCGGGGCTTTAGGTACCCCTTTTGAATTGGGTCCTGAGGGGTTAGGATTAGTTTTGGGGATCCATACAAACAGAGCACTTCTATTGAGATCAGTTAGATCAGAAGACCTGATTTATCTCCCATACCTATCAACATAATCATACGTCTCTTTATATGCTTTCTGATTAGTATGATTATTAGTGTGAACCTTGGATGACTTGGAAGACTTGGGATTTATCTTTTCTGTTTGTCTTCTTTTCATCCAGTGTGGTTCAAAGTCTTGTGACCCTAGATTTACGATTATAGGGGTAGGTACGACTGGCTACCATCAAAAGATTCATATCTTTTTGGCATAGGTGGTTTTTGCAGTTTACCTAAAGCATGCTTATTAGGCAGCTGACCTTGATTGGGTCTCAGATTAGACTTCCCTTTTACAGGTTGTCTTTTCTGATACCTGATCTGTTGATCAGGTTGAGGTCTCTTCAGAAGAACTGGGTTCTTCTGTTGATTTCGGTGATGCTTTACTAGTTGGGGTACATTTTATGTTCTTACAGTTAGGCACTGCCTTACCCGCTCAAACCGGTCTTTTTCCTTATTAGATACAAGTTTGGCTTTTGGTGTATCTTTGTCGAAACTCGTGCGATTACACCCTTTTGAGATGAATCGGTAGGGGCTTTTGAGGATGTGGAAGGGTTCTCATACCCAAGTCCCTTCTTGTTAATCGTTGTTGAAAATAGGTGTTCATGTCTTGAGCAGGTTTTAGATGATTTTGTAAAAACTTCTATTTTCTTTGCAGATTATCCTCGGATGATTTTAGACTCTTATGCATTTGGAGCGACTCATCAAATTTCACTTGCGAGGATTTTGAAGTCATCGAACTTTGTTTGTTTGTTAATTGCTAGGCGATCTTTGATCTGCTTCTCCGATCGAAGATTTAACTTTCGAATATTAAGTTCCTCGGATGCCTTTCGGCGGTTTTCAGATTTAAGTTGAAGCTTTTATCGAGATCGTTCTCTTTAGCAAGGTGATTATTTCGATCCTCGACTTGTCATTTTCAAAGATCCACTATAGCATAAGTGTCTCTTGCATTGGAGAGATCCTCAAGCAATTGCTTTCGAGTAAATTTGCGAGGTCAATCTCCCGCCGGGTGTGCTAATGATAGCAGTGTAAAGCGAACAAAGCGGGTTTGGAGGTTACCTACCAGTTGGTCCTCCTTGGCCATCAGGCGGAGATCTCATCATCATCGAAGAGAATATCAGATCTTCATTCTCATAGAAGTCAGCAAAACCTTCTTGTCGGAATGAAATCTTCTACGGAGGGTATCCGAGAATCCTCGGAGGCGGAATCTGAATCGTCAATTCGGGCGATGTAAAACAACCATGGCTTTTACGTCCTGTACCGTTGCTCTCTTACATTTCCTCTTTTCTTCCCTTTCTCTTGGCGTCAGTGCAGGCGCGTCTGCTTATTTGTAGTGACTTGGCTTCTCGCGGTTGAAACACGCTCCTTGATCCGCGGAACCTTTTCTTCGGGTGAATCACTCGTCGTATGATCTATCGGTGACTTCCTTTTCGATAGTAGTCCGAGCTTCTTACATGCGATTGGTTATCTCTTCTCTCATCATTTAGATTATCTCTTTTCCTTTCTTCTCTGTAATCTCTTGATCATCGGATCGGTTCTTTTACGGAGATCATTTGTGCGATCTCCTATCTCTTCCTCGGCTATGTTGATAATCTTTATAGAATCTTCGATACTTACCAAGTTGAATATTTGATTTTTCTAGTTTCCTGGTAAGCAGAGCGATCTGTTCTACCTGACTTATGATGTTTCCAATGGGTTCATTGGCCTTTGATCTGCTGCTGGTTGCCTTAAAAGCAACTGATTTAGAAGTTGAGGCTTCAGCGGGCACCTCATCTTCATCTGCTTGTCCTCTCTCAATTAAATCGAACTCGTGAGCTTTAAGGCTCAAGAACAGGCTACTCGGCTTCATTTTTTAAATGTCTTGGCAATCCTTGATTACCGTGACTTTCATATCCCATATCTTGGTAAGAGATCTTAATATCTTGTAGTTGATATCCTTCTCTGACATCTCTCTACCAAGTTCTCGTAGCTTATTCACAGACATAGTAATCCTTCCATCGAGTTCGTTGATGGTCTCGTTAGCAAACATCTTGATTTTTGAACTTCACCGGTTCCGCTTGTAGACTATTTGTCTTTTATCTGGTCATTTCCCTCGCATATCTCAGCTAGAGTGTCCCACATTGCTTTCACAGTTTTGAGATATTTAATCTTTTCCTTGGTGACCTTATCCATTGTTTTCATGATAATATGCCTGGCGATTGTGTCCAGAGTATACAGTTTCCTTTCCTCTGCATCCATCAAGTTTGGGCTTTTTTCGTACAAGACTTCGGGGCAAAGTTCGAATCTCCTCCAAGCTGCGGGGTTGTCGTAATATATGATGATGGGTCCTCTTTTCGATGACTTCCATCATTCTGCCACTAATCGAACCTAGATGGTTGCACATATAAATGGCCCAATCTGCATACTCATCAATTGAGAACTTCGACAGATCATGATACATACTAGAGGTATTATCCATGATGAGTGATTTTGGAAAAAGAATGAGTTTTAAAAATGGTTTTTCAAGATCTGTTCAAATGACCACAAAGATTCTTCCTCAAGAATCGATGATACTCAAAGCCAGTGGTCTGTAGAACCACTGCTCTGATACCACTTGTAGGTCCCGAACGGGTTTTGTGAGGGCGTAAGTCTAGAGGGGAGGGTGAATAGACTTTCGAAAACTTTTTGTCTTGCAGATCGAGGTGTGATGGCGATTAGCTTTGATCAGAGGCGAGTGAATCGGTTTGGATCGATAACCAACTTACTAATCGCCTGAAGGGCGGTCGATTCGGTAACTATCGGTTTAAGCGATGCGTCGCGGAAGCTAAGTTTTACCCGTGTGAAAAAACCGGTTTTGATAAATCGATTCCAAAGTTAGTCTTTTAACGGTTGGTGAAGTGAAGTGTGAGCTTGATCAGATCAGAAGCTTGGTGCTAGCTGATCTCAACTTAGAATATGTATGCTGCTTTAAAAGTTGTGTGCGATTGTGTAAACAGTTAATCAAAGCGGTAAAGGCACACAAGATTTATAGTGGTTCGGACAAACCGATCCCACGTCCACTCTTCCCTATCACAGGGGCACCAACTAAACCATTTGGACTTATATTTTTGTTTTAGTCCAACACAGTACACCGACAGATATTTAAGGAGTTCTCACTCAACCGATCCCAGAAATCAGAACTAGAAACCCTAGTCTGAAATCTTTCTAAACAACTTAACTTAACTTTGGGTTTGGATAAGGTTGTTTTGGTTCCAACTATGAAATCTTTTCTAGTGTTTAAGATAGCCTATCAGCTAGATGAAAAGATTTCTATGCTAAAAACTTATGGGATGAACACTTAATAAAATAATCTTCTTGTTCGTGTTCTTCGTGCGGAAATTTTGATAATTGCTTGAGCTTCTTGATTGTTCAGTGTTTCCGTGTCATCACTCTGAAGTGTGATCCCATATTTATAGACCTTGAAATCAAAGAGCCGTTGGAGAGCAATTTGAATTTCAGGCTATATTTAGTAGGTTTGCGAGGATTGATGTGGCGTGCTTGAGGCGGCATGGCGAGAGTGTGAATTTTGAATTTTATAGCCGTTAGAAGAGAGCGACATCAAATCCGTAATTGTCGACTCACGATCATCGTGTCTCGTCCTTATTGGTTAATGAGACGACTTTTCGGTGTTGTTCTTCCAACTAAAGTTGACATTCTTCTTGTTGGATCATCGGCGTATGATTTGGTGAAATATCGATTTTTTCACTGGTGGTGACTTTGATCGATCAAAAGTGATCGATCTACTGATTGAGTCTTACAGGTGCGGTTGACTTAGCTTCAACTAGCGATTTTACCGATGTAGGTCTTACGTGCGATCTTACGGAAGTCATCGATCTTCAAGTATTACGAGTTTGAGCTTTATGACTTCAAATTTGTGATATCGACTTGATCGGATCGTCGATCTTCTGTTCTTCTCTTGCATTCTGGCCTGTCGGATATCAGTTATTCTTTGGGTCTTCAGATCTGACCTATACATATTGAGGTTTCCCCTCAATATGTGACCTATCTATTACATCAGTTGTTCTATACAGTAATTATCAACTGGTATTCTATAAACGGTAATATAAAACATCATTACCAATGTGTAAAATTTGGTCCTATTACATGTGTTTCTGGAACTTTCATCAAAACACTAAATTTCCCAACAGTTAGGAATAATTTCTACTAAGTTTTTTGAAAAAACTACTCATTCACTTTCTCATGCAGGTGGAGGATCTTTAAAGATTAATTATAAGCTTAAAAATGCTTATGTTTGTGTAGATGGTTGTTGTATTTCTAATGACTTTCTTATTGCTGAAGACATCACTAGTCAAATGATTATTGGTCTTCCTTTTCTATTTAAAATATATCCTCTTACCTTTGTTGGTGAAAAAGTATTACAGGTACTTATAATGGTAAACCTATTACTTTCATAAGGTTCTTAATTTGATTCAAGATCAAATTAATAATAAAAATTGTCAAATCAATTTTCTTAAAGATGAGCTTAATTCTATTACTATAAGTGATAGATTAAATAATCCTAAACTACAAGATAAAATCAAATTTTTAATAAATAAATTTTCTATTAAAATTTGTAATGATTTTCCCAATGCTTTTTGGGACAGAAAGAAACATATAGTTTCTCTTCCTTATGAAGAAGATTTTAAAGAAAATAAAATTTTGACTAAGTCTAGACCTTGTCAAATGAACTTTGAATACTTAGAGTTATGTAAAAAGGAAATATCTTCCTTATTACAGAAGGAGCTTATAACTCCTTCTAAATCTCCTTGGTCTTGTACTGCTTTCTATGTTAATAAACATTCTGAGCAGGAACGCGGAGTTCCTCGATTGGTTATTAATTATAAACCTCTCAATAAGGTTTTAAAATGGATTAGACATCCTATTCCTAATAAAAAAGATCTTCTTGACAGATTAGTCAATGCTCTTATTTTCTCTAAATTTGATTTAAAATCAGGTTTTTGGCGAATTCAGATTAATCAACCTGATATGTATAAAACTACCTTTAATGTTCCATTTGGTCATTATGAATGGACTGTTATGTCTTTTGGTCTTAAAAATGCTCCTTCAGAATTTCAACAAATTATGAATGATATTTTTAATCCTTATAGTGATTTTATTATTGTCTATATTGATGACATCCTTGTATTTTCTAAAGATAATGAAATACATTTTAAACATTTTGATATGTTTAAAAACTTAGTCATAAAAAATTGTTTAGTTATTTCAAAACCTAAAATGATTTTATTCCAGACTAAAGTAAAATTTCTTGGTCATATTATTGATAAAGGTAATATTATTTCAATTCAAAGAAGTATTGAATTTGGTAATAAATTTCCTGATGTTATAACTGATAAAACTCAGTTACAGAGATTCTTAGGAAGCCTTAATTATGTGTCTTCTTATATTAAGAATCTTGCTGAAGATTCCGCTATCTTATATGATAGACTTAAAAAGAATCCTTCTCCTTGGAATGATGATCATACTAAGGTTGTTATCAGGATAAAAGAAAAGGTTAAAAATATTCCTTGTCTTATGCTAGCTAATCCTCTTGGGAAAAAATTGTTGAAACTGATGCCTCAGATTTGGGGTATGGAGGTATTTTAAAACAAATTAATCCTGATAATAAAAAGAATTATATCATTAGATTTTATTCCTGTAAATGGAATAATAGTCAAAAAAATTATTCTGCTACAGCTAAAGAAATTCTTGCTATTGTCAAATGTGTCCTTAAATTTCAGGATGATTTATATAATCAGAAATTTACTATTAAAACGGATTGCAGTGCTGCTACTTTTATGCTCTTCAAAGATTTTGAACATAATGTTTCTAAGTAAATGTTTGCCCGATGGCAATCTCATCTTGCTTATTTTGATTTTGATATTGTTTATAAGCAAGGGAAAGATAATCATCTCCCAGATTTTTTAACTCGTGAATTTATTTCTTCATGTCAGTTATGAGCCAGTCTGGAAGAAGTTATTCCTCTTATAGAGGAAGGGGAGGCAGAGGATCTCCTATTTTACAACAAGGGAAGAAATCCCTTTACAACCAGAACATTTCTGGTATTGGTTCTTCTTCAAAAGGAGAAAATTTTGATAAGGAATTTCAAGAATTCCTCAAACAACGGAGTAGGAATATTCAAGTTCAGAACAATCCTTCAAAACCTGATGATGAATGATGATGAGGAGTCATATTCTTCAGTCGCTCAGAAAGAATATAAATTCTTTGATTCTCCTAAGAGAGAATTGATTCTTGTCATCGAAGATGATGATGAAAAATTCAAAGAGTCTCCATGGATTCTTATGGATAAGTATTTTCCAGCAAATAGTTGGAATATGGAAACTTATAAGACGAGAGGATTTTATGAGAATATCCTCATTAGCCTTGGAAGTGTTGATATTCAACATTTTCCTCCTAAGAGTAAAGCGATAAATTACTCTAAATTTATCATTAAAAAAAGCATCTCCATCCAAGAATGGGGTACTTCTCCTTTTGTTGAGAGAAGCATGACTAATGAAGTCACTAAAACAATTTACCAATACAATTATTGGGATTATCTACAAAGTTTTTATAAAACTTTATTTTATCAGAATGCTAAGCATTCTCACACTTGGCTGATAAAAATTTGTGATAATATTAGTAGGAATCAAATTCCTAATTGGCTTTTCTCCTGGTGGGGAAATTTTGGTACTATGGCAGATATTTTGCCTGAAGAGATTAAATCTCCATTGGAAGAATATTCTATTAATTTTTCTTCATTAAAACTCATAATACAAGTAGTAAAACTATTTGTATGTTTTTTGTTGATTCCGGAATCCCATGGGTCTGGAAATGGAGACCAGAATTCAGTTATACTGAAGATGGTATACCAAGTTTATGGAGGATCCATACTACGATATTTTGGAATAACTTAAATGTTATTACTCCTGGCTCCCATGAGTCACCTTTGCAGGAAAATATCAATAGGATTAAATCCAAAATAGAAGAATATAAAAATTCTTCTGGTGAAAAGACTTCAAATAGTCTTTCTTCATTTTCTGAATATTCTAAGAAATATGTTGGTTTATTTCCCAAGGAAAAAATTATGGATCTTTATATGGATCATATCAAGAAAGATTTATTCAATGATATTGATTTTTCTGATTCAAAATCAGATGTCTCTATGATTTCCGGTTCTGAATTACAAGATGCTCAGGACCCAAATGAAGACTAACAAGACTTTTCTCTTCAAGAAAGTTTTGATCTTTTGAGAAATTCTCTTAAAGAGAAACTTAAAGAAAGAAAGTGTTAATGGAAGATTGGAGATTATATCTAAATAGCTCCAAACTAATGGCAGTTTCTAATATCTGGAAGGTCCCTTTTCATGTTATTTTTGATGAAAATAATAATGAAACCTGAGATAAAAATTATCTCAAAGTTCTGTAGAAGAAAATTAAGATTCTTGAAATATGTATTTCTGTACTGGAAAAAATGAGATACATGAATGATATTGATGAAGGAAGACATTATCCTCATTCCTTAAAAGGATTTAAGAAGACTCTAATTCTTCTGAAGAAACAAGCTTCACTAATGGCGATTTAGAGAAGACTTTGATTTAGCACATTCCAGCAAAATGTGGCTACA
Organism: Stenogyne calaminthoides; assembly: GCA_037126765.1. Lineage (NCBI taxonomy): Eukaryota > Viridiplantae > Streptophyta > Magnoliopsida > Lamiales > Lamiaceae > Stenogyne > Stenogyne calaminthoides. The sequence continues at coordinate 24,282,984 of JBBCBC010000001.1, forward strand.
GTATCAGACAAAATCAAATTTCGTCATTGCTTGCATCAGCAGACAAAGTACTGTTCATGAATAGTAATTACTATTCAATTTTTTTTTTCTTTTTGTGGCTTTGTTTTTTCTGCACTATTTCTTTTTTATTTTTAAATTTGGGGTTTGATGTCCTGCTCTTTCATCTATAAATAGGCTTGTATTTTCTTTTCAGAGGCACGCTCGAGTTTAGACTCGCCCCCTCTTTCTCTCTCTAAATCCCTCTCTTGTGTGCAACCTTGTAACCTTGTAATATTATTGTTCATAAACTGGTTTTTGCTTGTGGCTTTTTAAAGGTATATTGTTATTTAAATTCTGTATTTTAAATTTTTATTTCTGATGATTGCTGCCTCAATGGTCGGCTAAATTACTTGTATTGAATCATGAACTGACTTAACTATACTCTACTATCATGTGCATTTGGAATTATATTCCTATATTGGTCTGTAATTTGATATATCAAAGGTAGAGTTGGTTTAACCGGTAGGTTTGAGCTTTCCAGTGATATTCATGAATTAACCATGTGGGCTAGCCCTTTTTGCCATTTTGCCGATGAATAGGCGCAGGCGTTTTTGGGTGTAAAAGCTTTTTTCAGGTTAACTCATGGACTATGGAATTTCTCAGTAATTTCCTATCCGTGTTTGTAAAAGATCCACATGATACTATTGATATAGATCTTTGCACGATCCTTATGTTAATATGGTATCAGTATATATATATATATATATATATATATATATATATATATATTTCAGGTCAGCGGAAAATATAAATACAATATAAGCTGAGATTGTATCCGACTTAAAAGAAATGCTGGACAACAACAATGTTCTGGTTAAGCGGTTTAGATATGCTAGAGATAAATTCAGCTCTGGTCACAGAAAAGTAACTATGCAATTAATCGGAAGTAGAGGCTACGATCCAAGGACTCACAACTTACCTACAGTTTCAGAAGTTGCAGCTGTGGTTACTGGTGATCTTGACAGTACTATTGGGGTCCGTGACATTATAATTCAAACATATTCGGTATCTCGCAGCGTATTCTGAGTTGAACAAAATCTTATCTTGCTTTGCAATATCCTCTTCTTTTTCCTTATGGCGAGGATGGGTACAGGGAAGATATACCATTTTCTCAATATGCATTAGGAAGGGTTGGACAAAGGACTGGTATTAGCATCAGAGAGTTTTTTGCATATCGTCTTCAGGAAAGGAATGAGGAGCCGCCTACACTACTATCTTGCAAGAGGTTGACGCAACAATTCATTGTGGATGCATATACGATGGTTAGTCTGCAAGACTTTTGTACATAAAAAATCATCAGAAGGAACTTCGATGTGATATGTATGTCGGTCTTGAAGATGCTTATTTGAATGGGGAGAGGGAAGGAAGAGCTATTGTTAAACGCATTGTTTTGCCTCCTTCATTTACTGGAAGACCGAGGTACATGGTGCAGAATTATCAAGATGCTATAGCTATTTATCGTTGGGTTGGTTATCCACAATTGTTTATAACATTTACGTGCAACGTGACATGGCCAGAAATTGTTCGTTATATGTCTCATAGAGGTCAAAATCCCGAAGATCGACTAGATATTGTATGTCGCATCTTTAAGATCAAACTGGATGCACTAATTCGTGACATTCGACAAAATAAAATATTTGGAAACGTTAAATCAGGTACAATTTTTTTTTGTATAGAGTTTTATTTATAAATAAATTATATTATAATAATAGTATATAATCATAAATTAAATGCAGAAATTTGTAATAAAATCTATATGTTATTTTGCAGTTTTGTATACTGTTGAGTTTCAAAAGCGTGGTCTGCATCATGCACATATCTTGGTTTTTCTAGAAAAGTATAACGATGCTCCTTCAGGTGATGATATTGATCGAATAATTTCAACTGAATTACCAGATGAGTCAAATGATAAGAAGTACTTTGAAGTCGTCCGTGATTTTATGATGCATGGTCTGAAGAAGGTGAATCTACAAAGCACTTTCCAAAGAAATTTTCGTCCGAGAGTTCATTTGATGATGATGGATATCCTATTTATAGGCGGAGGGACGATGGAAAAACCGTGAAGAAAAAGGGCGTTGTTTTGGACAACAGATTTGTTGTTCCTCATAACAGATATCTTCTCCTGAAATACGGTGCACATATTAATGTTGAATAGTGCAATCAATCCAGAGCCATTAAATACTTATTCAAGTATATCAACAAGGGTCATGATCGTGTGACAGCTACTTTTGTTGAAAATAATGGGGAGTCTAATCACGCATCGGATGTTAATGAGATCAAGATGTATTATGATTGTAGGTATATTTCGCCGTGTGAAGCTACTTGGAGATTATTTGGTTTTGAAATTAACTACAGGAATCCATCTGTTGAACGTTTGGCATTCCATCTACCAGAACAACAGAATGTTGTGTTCAGGGACACTGATTCTTTGCATTCTGTTTTGGACAGACCGAGTGTGAAGACTAGCATGTTTTTAGCTTGGTTTCAGTTGAATAAGCATTCTGATGATGCTGCTAAGTTGACATATGCTCAAATTCCTCAGTTTTTTGTTTTTAAAAGAAAAACAAGGAAGTGGGAACCAAGACAGAGGGGATTTTCAGTTGGTCGTATTTCTTATGTACCACCTGGTATTGGTGAGGCATATTATCTAAGGATTTTGTTGAACGTTTTCACTGGACCTACGTGTTTTGATGATATCAAAAAATTTAGAGGAACAATTTATTCCACATTCCGTGATGCTTACTTTGCTAGAGGGTTGTTGGACGATGATAAAGAATATGTTGATGGACTAGAACAGGCTAGCGTTTGGGCCTCTGCATCTTCGATGAGATCTCTTTTTGTTACTCTTCTCAATTTCGGATCTTTAAATAATCCGGGTGAAATATGGGATAAGTGTTGGAAATATTTGTCTGATGATATTTTGTACAAGAGAAGAAAAATAATACGGTATCCAGGTATTTTTTTTTTAATTATAAATTATTTCAATTTAATTCCCTCCGCCCAATTATTTCTCGCTAAATTTCCTTATTCTTCCTCACCAAAGTTTATTGCATGATTTATTTTTTAGGCGTTTTATATAATCAATCATAATTATATAATTATATTATATTATATTAATTGTTTTGAAAGAAAAAATATCCTTTTTATATTGTTGGTGTGTATATTTTCATATATATATATATATATATATATATATATATATATATATATTATATGTAATTGTTAAGTTTATTATTAAAAAATATCATTTAATAATTTATGTATGATTTTTTAAATTGGGGCAATTACTCTTAGGTGACATTTATAAAACATCTTTACTCTAAGGTTCATTACTTTTTAATCATTACTATAAGGTGCTAAAATTGGACCAAAATATCTAAATTACCCTTATGTATAAAATAATATGCAGTTTTTAGATTTTATTGATTTCTTTTATTTATTTGTCCTTTTATTATAAAAAAATTCAGAAATAAAATATTAGCAAAAAAATTTGCATATTTTAGACTTTAAATTTTATTAATTTCTTTTAATTATCTGTAATTTTATTTAATTAATTTCATTTTAGTATTAGCCAAAAAAATTTGCACACCCGTAAAAAAAAAATCTGCACACCCGTAAAATTTCTGCACACCAAATTATTTTTTAATCATATGTTCTTTTATTTAAAATTCTGCACACACGTAGAAAATTCTGCACAACCAATTTTTTTAATCATATGTCCTATTTAAAATTCTGCATACTCGTAAAAATAAATTCTGCACACTCATAAAAAATTCTGCACACCCGTAAAATTTCTGCACACCAAATTTTTTTTAATCATATGTCATTTTACTTAAAATTTTGCACACTCGTAAAAACAAATTCTACTCACTCGTAAAATATTCTGCACACACGTAGAAAATTCTGCTCAACCAATTTTTTTAATCATATATCCTTTTATTTAAAATTATGCACACTCGTAAAAACAAATTCTGCACACTCGTAAAAAATTTTGCACACCCGTTAAAAATAAATTTGCACACCCCAATTTTTTTTTTAATCATCTGTCCTTTATATTTAAAAATTCTGCAACAATATTACATCTGGGTTCATAAAAGCATACACCGTGCTCAGCCCATCTCACAAACAATTAACATGAACAGTGTCTGGTTTCTCATGAAAGCTATCAAAACTTCAAATTGAAGTTGCGTCAGATATTATACAAAATTTTCAAAATTAAACAACACACAAACCCTTCACAGAAGTGATCAACAACAGCAGATAACTCCCATGGATCATCCTTCACACTCCTGGATTTCTACAAAAAATGCCAGAGTGAAACAAGGGTGTAGAATTTCCCAAAATAAAAGAAATCACCCACACTCAACGTCCCATTTAGCCCCACCACCAAAAAAAATCCCAAAGGCCGCCGCACCCAACCCACGCGACCGCGGCGATGCTTCCAACTCTGCACAAACCCCCGTCGCTCCGCGAGCTACCAGATCTTTCACCGCCATCATACACCAGATCCATCGGAGTCTGACACAAAGGAGCACAACCCCTAACTCGGCCTAACACCCCAACAAAAAAACACCAGATCCACATGCACTAAACCCGTGCCCGACTCGTCCGCGCTACCACGCGCGCACCCACACACACAAAAGAAATCAGATCTTCCCCCACTTGAATAGCGACCAAGGTCGCCGCCCCCAGATCCGCCGCTGCAGCTAGCCGCTCAGCCTCCCCAAACAACCCCCGACGTGCCTCTGCGCTCAGATCCTTCATCCAGGATAGGTTGGGCTTCGAAAACGCCGGCCACAAAACTCAAATCGCCCGATTTCTTTTAAGTGAGGCGGGGGTGGTGGTGGTGAGTCGCCAGAAATCTTTTTAGTGAGGCGGGGGTAGTGGTTGAGAGGGAGAAATGGCAGTGGGTTCGGTGGCAGCGGCAGATGTAATGGGGGTGTGGCAGAGAGAAATTTTAGGGTTTTTTTTTGGGTGGGGTGGGATAGAAAAATTGAGAGAAAATGTGAGATGTAGAGATGTGGTGAGGTTAATTTAATTTGTTGGGCGGGACCGAAAATTTAGTGTATGTGAACAAAAGGGTATAAGTGTCCAGTTTTGCACCTTAGAGTACTATCAAAAAGTGGTTGCACCTAAGAGTAATGGTTGTTAAAAAATAGCACTTTTAAGTAATTTTCCCTTTTAAATTATGATTTTTTTATTCTTCTTATATTTCTAGAGTTGAGAATGTCGGATGATGAGATCAAGAACTGCTGTCTTTTGGAAATTGATAATATGTTACGTTCTCTTGGTAAGAGTTTGCATGACTTTGATGGTATGCCTGTGGCAGTTGCTGATACCAATATAGCATCCCGTAATAGGATGATTTTGACTGAGTTATCGTATAATAGAGCTGACCTGAGAATGGAGTATTAAGTTTTACTAGGGAGATTGAATGATGAGAAGCGTGTTATTTTTGATAAAATAATTACATCTGTTTCGTCTGATTTAGGTGGAGTATTTTTTGTGTACAGTTATGGAGGTACTGGGAAAACATTTTTGTGGAGAACACTATCTTCTAGATTACGATCTGAAGGTGAGATTGTATTGAATGTAGCATCGAGTGGCATAACATCACTTTTACTTCCTGGTGGACGTACAACGCATTCTTGGTTTTGCATTCCAATAAATTGTCTGGAAGATTCTACGTGTAACATCAAACAAGGTAGTCATCTTGCTAAACTTTTGATTAAGTGCAAGCTCATAATATGGGATGAAGCTCCAATGACTCACATACATTGTATTGAAGCATTAGATACATCATTGAGAGATATCATGCAGCTGTCTGATCCATCGCACTGTGAAATACCATTTGGTGGAAAAACAATTATTTTAGGGGAGATTTTCGACAGATATTGCCTGTCATTCCAAAAGGAAGGAGATAAGACATTGTACATGCCACTATCAATTCATCCGATTTGTGGAATGCATGCACTGTTTTGAAGTTGAGAAGAAACAGGAGGTTGATGCAATTCAATTCGGTTCAGGGGATGAACGAAATGAAATTATTTTCTGAATGGATAGAATCAGTTGGTGATGGAAGTATAGGGACAAAAACTGATTATGGTTCAGATATTATCGTCCCTGATGATATTTTGTTGAAATGTGGTGATGATCCAATTGCTTCCATAGTTGATTGTATTTATCCGGATTTTAAATCCAGGATGTACGATCACGAATTTTTACAGGACAGAGCTATACTTGCGCCGACACTTGACGTTGTTAAATCTATTAATGATTACATGGTTCGGTTAAATCAAAAGGAGTCTCGTAAGTATCTCAGCTCCGATAGTCTTTGCAGGTCTGATTCCAATTTTGATTCTCTTGCTGATGTTCATACTCCCGAGTTCCTCAACACTTTGAAATTTTCTGGTGTGCCCGACCATGAACTTAATCTCAAAGTTGGAACGCCTGTTATGTTGTTGAGAAATATAGATCATTCAAGGGGATTATGTAACGGAACCAGGTAAAAATTTTATTTTTTAGTTAATTTTTTTTTTACAAATATTTACCATTTCTTATAAGATTATTTTTATAATTTATTTTTTTATTGTAGGTTGGTTGTCACTAGGTTGAGTGATAGATTGATCGAAGGTAAAATTCTTACTGGCAGCAGTGCTGGTGAACTAGCATTGATACCTAGATTGTCCCTGACTCCTTCCGATACTAGGTTACCGTTCAAGTTTACACGCAGACAATTCCCATTGATTGTTTCGTATGCTATGTCAATAAATAAAAGTCAAAGACAGTCATTTTCTCATGTTGGAGTATTTCTTAAGAATCAGGTGTTTAGCCATGGCCAACTTTATGTCGTAGTTTCGAGGGTTACCAGTCGACGTGGTTTGAGGATTATGTTGTGTACCAATGGCAGTTCTGAACATAATACAACAAAGAATGTTGTATTTCAAGAAGTGTTCCGAAATGTTTAGATTTTTTGAATTATTTTGTAATTTATTTTTTTTTCCTACATTGTTTTTCTTTAAAAGTTTGAATGCTATTTTATTTAACAAATGGTTGTTGTTGTTTTACTTTTATTTTAAAAAAAAAAAACAAGATGTTATATGCGTGTTTTATAAATTAGAAAATGTGGATCACTTATGCTTTAATAAGTATTGTTTACAAAAATAATTTGTGAAATGATAATGGGATACTATAAGTTTTAGGATATTTTGCAGTTGAACTTTGAGGATAACAAATGGAAATGGATTGAGTATTAAATTAATTAAATTTGTAAAAACTAATAACTTCCGTGCAACGCATGGGCTGGCGAAATACTAGTACTCTTAGAGAGTGTAGTAAGATCTCACTTACTACGAGATACTAGGTGTCTCACGAGAAACCGTTTGATGTATTTCCACTATATGAGTCTACGGGTGTCTCGGTTAGTGGGAGCGATGCGATACTCCTTTGACTTGAGGTCAATACGCACTACATGTGTGGGATGATGAACTTTGACCATGACCGACGCTTGCACCCTAACCATGGGTAGATATGGCTTGGATTGGGTTCATCACGAAGTGCATGTGCATGGTAGTTGAGCCAAGAATAGGATTCATTCCTCAATGTGGATTTAGAGAAAATGCTCATCTTCTCATCATAATTGGATCAAAGTCATCAGCCGATGCACGTCAACTTAGACTTTGTGGCTAAGTGTGACATACATGATCAATTAGTGATTTGAGATAAATTGATTAAGTTATTTGAATAGACACTTCATCATGTTCAAGACTTAATCGAGTATTCGCGAATGAAAGGAGGAAATCGTAATAGCCCATGTTTCAGTTACAGGTAGTTGCACATTTCCTCACAACGTACCTCATATATTGAGAATGTCTGATTTATTGTCCAGGGTTCAATTAAGACCGTTAGTTTGACTAATCGCTCGATATATGAGGGCCTATGGGTCACACAACAAGTAATGGTTGTTTACTAATTATAGTTGGTTGATTAAATGTTAAATTAGATTTAATATTTAATTTATGGAGAAGTAATTAATAATAGATTAATTTGGAATTAATTATTATTAATGTTTAATTAAATTGGATTTAATTAAATAAGAATTCCCAATAATAATATTTGGAATATTATTGTAGGATTTAATATATATGAAAATAAATCGTAGAGATTTGTCATATATGGAATTTAAATCCGTAGAGATTTATATGTGGGGAATAAATCTGAGAGATTTATTTTATTAGGGATTTTTCCTAATAAAGGTTAGCTTAAGGTTTAAGCTGGGCCTCTCCTATATATATGAGCTCTTGGGAATTCATGTTACGTGAGTTCATATTTTCTCCATAAAATCTCTAAGTTAGAATTTTCCTAGCAAATTCATCTCGGGAATTTAACGCTGGCAGATCTGTGCAAGTTAGTAAACGACTGTTACGTGGATACCATAGTGGAGGAATCCGTGTACGAATTGGTGTAAGAATTCTATTTACGTTTACTAGTATTTAATTATGCAATTAACTGTTCGTTGTTGGTGAACTTTAATTTCCGCTGCGCATGTATTACGTGTTTACGTGCCTCTAAATTCCAACATACTTGTGGGTGTAGAAAATGGGACTTGATAGGCATTCCATGCATTCATGCAATCAGAGTTGTATATTGCGAAAGGGGAACCCCAGAGGAGATCACAGATGCATGCTACATACCACATGGTATATGTCCACTCTATTTTACCTACCAATGGTAGAGAGGAATGGGAACCTACAGGTATGCTTCTTATTTACTGATGTCTGATCACTTTAACTTTAAATCACCCTTTATTGTTTACAATTTGATATGTTTGTATGATCCTACAGGTATCATACCTCTGCTTCCCCCAAACATTGGTAGGCAAGCAGGGAGACCAAAGAAAGCAAGAAGCAGAGAGCCTGATGAGCAAAATCAAAAGAGTAGGAAGAGATCCAGAGGAAGGCCTGCTAATGGAAATGTGTTAAACAGAAGGCAAGTTTCAGTGAGATGCAACATATGCCACCAACCTGGGCATAATAAAAGGGGTTGTAAGGTATGTTCATTTCACACCATCCTTGTATATTGTTTTCTGTTAAATGTCTTATATTTTATCATACATATCAGATGAAGCCACAAGGTCAACAACATAATAAAAAGAAGTCTAAGGGTGTGAAGAAGAAGAAAGGGAAGCCTACTAGAGGAGAAGGAACTTCAAATCAGGGGGGAAGGTTAAATGTATTAGTTGTTATACTAAACAATATCAGCTGATGTACCATATAGTATTAGTTATTTCTATATCTAATTATAGTGTATTGTATAGGATGTCAGTCAGGATGAGCATTTTGAAGGGCATGAGGAAGAACCTACATTAGGTGCAAGTTTGGCTAAAATGAAGGAACTGAAAGGAAAGTCTAAGGTGGGAGAAGGAAGTTCATCAAAGAAGGGAGGGTTAGAGGTACTATTGATACATTCTGATGTTCTTGTGCAGGATGTTAGTCATGATGATCAAGTGGAAACTGAACAAGGGTGGGGTGATGGAATGGAAAGAATCAGATATGATAACTAATTTGAAGACTACTTATTGGCTCATCCTAAAGAATTACAACCATTGAGTGCTCGGAATCGAATTTCAGATGATGAGTCAGAACCTGAAAGGGTTAAAGGTGCAAAGTTGAGGAAAAGAAAGCCTAAGAAAGGAAAGTCAATTGTGGGAGAAGGAAGTTCAAAAAACGGACTACATTTTGAAGTGATCTTATTATGTTGTTATTACTAGTAGATGAGCCATATTATTCACTGTTATAATTGAGATTCTATATTAGTATTAGTTGTTATAATAAAAAGTATCAGTTGTTATACTAAAAAGTATCAATTGTTATACTAAAAAGTATCAGTTTATATACTCAAAAGTATCAGTTTTAAGTATCAGTTTATATACTAAAAAGTATCAGTTTATATACTAAAAAGTATCAGTTTATATAATCAAAAGTACCAGTTGTTATAAGTTGTTGTTGGGAGATGAATTTAATAAAGAAGTTTTGATTAGATCCCAAAAACCCCTGAGTATGACATGTTCAGGATAATCTTGATAATCTGAGTCAGGTTTCAGCATAGATTGGTTCAGGAAGATATCTGCACAATGTATAGTTAGCAGATATAGATCAGGTTAGATCTTGAAGACACTGAAGACTCAGTAAGTTCTTCAAGACATCGAAGACTCGATGAAGTTCTTTGAAGACATGAAGACTCAGTAAGTTCTTTGAAGACATCGAAGACTCGAAGAAGTTCTTTGAAGACACATGAAGCTCGATAAATGGCGAAGACATGAAGACTCGGTGAGTTCTTGAAGACTTCGAAGAAGATCTTGAATACTCAATTATAACTGAATGTTGAAATAATTTGAATAATATCTATCTGAAGACTACAAAACTGAGAAAAACGCACATGTTCAGAAAAGTAGATATTGCCCAAAACATTCTAGTGCAGAACAAAAGGAACTAAGTCTAAGTGTTGTTTAAGGTTATCTCATTCAGAGAGATTGACCAAAAAGAGCCGTTTTGTTTGTCTACATTCACTGAAGACAAGAACCAATCAGAGGAAGACAACATTGTACTTCACTGACACTGAAAGCGACAGGACCCTGAATTATGTCAGTAGTACTAAGTTCCAGACTGCAAAAATTGGTGATTGGCTACATGACTGCATATTTCCTAAAACATGCAAGGGAGTGTTCAAACCCTAAAAATAGCCGTTCATCAAACACCAGAAGAGGAAACTCATAAAGCTATCTCTTCCAACAGATAGTTTTCAAAGAGTGACCTTGGTGAAGTTGCATATAAATACCAGTGACCCTTTACATTGAGAGGTCACGGGAAATTTCAAAGCAACTCAAGAGCTCATTCGTATTATTGCAAATTGAAGCACTCGAAAACCCTAGAATTTCCCAAGTGTTTCACATTGGAGAGAGCTCAGTATTCTAAGCCTAGATTGATAGATATATCCAAATCTTAGAAGAGATATCCTATCCTTTGCATTAGTTCTTATTGTAAAGGATATCTCACCCTAGTTGGAAACCAACCCAAAACCCAAACCCTTTGTTAAGGTAGTTTGTGTGTGTTTTGTTGGTGAGTTAGAGTTGTAAAGAGTGAGTAAGCTACAGTGAGTTAGCCAGAAAACTCTAGAGAAGAAGTTAGTAAGCTACTTGTGGTAGTCTGAACACTTGTGTGTGTTTGAGTTAGTAAGTTGCAATGAGTCAGCTAGAAAACTCAAGGTAGAAAAGTGAGTAAGGTACAGTGAGTTATCCTGAAAGCTTTAGGAAGTGGTTAAGGAATTTCTCTGAAGATCAGAGAGAGTGGACGTAGGAGCTTGAGTCTCTGAACCACTATAATTGTTGTGTTGTTTGCTATCTGTACTGCATTATTATCTGTTGCATATTTTTCACTGAAAGCATATTTCACTGATATTCAGTTGGAACTAATCTACTGAACTTGCATCAAATTGATCACAACCTTAATCACTATTTTATTGAAGAAAATATATTTTAGCAAAGCTAAAACGAGTATAAACTTAGGGCCAACCCTTCCGCACACTTGGGTAGCTAGAACAGATAGTTACCAAACTGAACTAACTCTACTGAGTGTTCAGTAAGATAATTATCTGATCCAAGCTCCTCATGATCTCTGATAAATTCAGGATCAGTTGGGCTATTCTGAAGCTTCTGAAAGCAGCTCAGGATCATTGTCTCGATGAGACTTTGACTCGAGTAAATCTGGCTTCTCAGGGCAAAATTATCAGGATAACCTGACCCATCTGACCTCAGTGAAAGAAAAGTTTTAAAAATTACTGAACACGTGTATTCCCTCCCCCCATACACGTGTGAGACTCATTAGAACCGGGACCAACAGTTGTTATAATCAAAATTATCAGTTGTTATACACAAAATTATCAATTGTTATACTCGAAAGTATTAGTTGTTGTATGCATAAGTATTACACCTTGTCCAATTCATAATACTAAACCAGAGGATACATTAATAAAACAAGGGATCCAATTACAATAACATTACAGATGATACCTTACAATAACACTAATATTCGTCCCTTAATTAAACATTACAGATGATACCTTATGTTGGGAAATGAATTTAATAAAAAGGATTTTGATTAGATCCCAAAACCCCTGAGTATGACATGTTCAGGATAAATCTTGATAGATAAATCAGGATTCAGTTTTAGAGCAGCCAGGATATTATCTCGCACCATGTATAGTCGGCAGATATAGAAAAAGGTTAGTTTTCGAAGACTTCGAAGAAGAAAGCGAGATCTTGAAGACTCATTAGGATACTGAGAACTGAAGGCTCAGAGAACCTGAAGCCTCAGAGAACCTGAAGACTCAGAGAACCTAAAGACTCAGAGAACATGAAGACTCGAGAGAACACGAAGACTTCGAGAACACGAAGACTCGAGAAAAATCTTGAAGGCACGCGATAATTACTAAAGACTTCGATAATGTCTTGAATGCTCAAGATATATCTGAATGTTCCGAGGCACTGAAGCTGAGGAATATAGCCATTGGAATCTAGGCGGCGTGGACCAGCGAGAGGAAGACAATGACTGAAAAAAAGCTGCAGAACTTCTCATAAAAGAATAGTATGGATTTGAATGTGATTCTCTCCAACGGTAACATTCAAATCCACACTATAAATACAAGTTCTTCCTTCATTATCGGGTGTGGATGCGTGGAGATTATGCACAAAATGCTACAAAGCCAAAGAGCGTTATAGTCAAAGCATTCCCACCCTAGAACACAAGTCTGTAGATATACAAATATATTCAAAAGAGTGTTCTAGAACCCAACCTAAGCAACCCACGATGTATCATAAGCTTAGAGAGATTTTCCCAACCTTAGCATTGAGGCTAAACCATTGTAAGGGAAAATCTCACCATAGTTGGAGACAACACCAAACCCAAACCCAGTGGTGAAGTGAGGTAGTTGTTAGGCAAACCCGAGTGAGGGTGATAAGTCCCGAAGGAGTGTGAACTCGTTAAACATCTAAGAGTTTGAGTTAGTAAACTACAGAGGTAGTCAGAAAGCTCGTGGTCGGGTTGAGTAAGTAAACCTCGTGGAGTAGTCGAAAGCTCGGGGCGAAGTTGAGTAAAGTAAACTACACGAGGTAGTCGAAAGCTCGAAGTTGATAAGGAATTTCCCTAGAGAGGGAGAGTGGATGTAGGACTGGTTGTCCGAACCACTATATATTGCTGTGTTGTTTACTGCTTTATGTCTATACTTGTCATATGCATCTAGTTATAAGAAAAACACAACACATGAGCTTAAAAAAAAATAAAAAAAATAATTGGAAACACTCTGCCCTCACCCCTGTTTTATATGCATCGAACAAAATGTTTTCGTTTCCGCACGCGCAAAATGGGTTTTCAACCGGGACCAACACCTTAAATATTGCCCAAAATACAGATGAAGTAATACCAAACTAAATCAGCAACATTGCAAAGAAAAAAAACCAAGATCCAATTAAGGCATACTTCATCCAATTGCCATTGTTTTCAGAATTTTCTGCCTTCAACTCGTTTTCACGTTTTTCTTTCAACTCGTATTCACGTTTTTCCTTCATGAGGGTTCGAATTACCGACATCTCTCTTGGAGACATTGGGGGATCAATCCATTCAAAATAATTGCACCCGCCTCCACCTCGCTGGAACAAACAATGGGACGTTTTGAATCCAAAATTAGGGATTAAACAAACAGGGGATTTTTAATCAAAAATAGATTCTTGCGAGGTTGGATACACACGACTGGACAGAGTGTTATCATAGGGAAAAAACAGTGGGCTCACAGGATTAGGGAAAACTTACCTTCCAATTTGGGAAACCATGGAATCTTCGACCAGGATTCTCTGGAGTCCAAGAAGTGCGAGTACGAACCTGGTTTCCACAATAGCATATACCGTGCGAATACGAATTGGTTGAGATTGATGTTGATGAGCACATTTTCTTCTCCCCCAAGCGTGCGTCGAAATGAAAAGAATGAATGCAATTAGGGCTTGTTTGTCCCGGTGAAAAACCCATGAAATGCGGAAAAATCATGAAATGCATATAAAACAGGGGTGAAGGAATGGTGATTCCAATTTTTTGCGTTTTAAGTCCATGTGTTGTGTTTTGCTTATAATCGAATGCATATGACAAGATAAGAACATAAAGAAATAAAGAACACAACAAAGTATAGTGGTTCGGAGACACAAGCTCCTACATCCACTCTCCATGTTCCTAGGGAAATTCCTTCAAACTGGACTTATCACCCTCTCGGGCTCGCCTCGGGACTTATCACCCTTCACGGGATCGCCTACAAGCTTTCAGGCTAACTCACTGTAGCTTACTCACTTCTTCTCTAGAGTTTTCTGGCTGACTCAATGCAGCTTACTGACTCTTTACAACTCCACACAAACTACCTAACAATAGGGTTTGGGTTTGGTTGATGTCTCCAACTAGGTTGAGATTTTCCCTTACAATGGTTTAGCCTCAATGCTAAGGTTGGGAAAATCTCTCTAAGCTTAGGATATATCTTGGGTTGCTTAGATTGGGTTTTAGAACACTCTTGAATATATTTATATATCTACAGACTTGTGTTCTATGGTGGGAATGCTTGAGTATGTGGCTTTTGGCTCTGTAGCATCTTTTGCCACAATCTCCACACTTTCCACGCTTTAGAATGATGAAAGACCTTGTATTTATAGTGTGGATTTGAATGTTACCGTTGGAGAGAATCACATTCAAATCCATACTATTCTATAAGTTCTGCAGCTTCTTCAGGCTGGTTGTCTTCCTCTCATTGGTCCCGATAAATTTGAATCTAAAAGGCTATATTCTTCAGGATCTTCTGAGTCTTCAGGATTCTCTGAGTCTTCAGGTTTCTCTGAGTCTTCAGGTTTCTCTCGAGTCTTGAGATTCTTGAGTCTTGATGTCTTGATGACATCTTGAGTCTTGATGTCTTCGGTGACATCTTGAGTCTTGATGTCATCTGAGTCTTTCAGGTTTCTCTGAGTCTCAGGTTTCTCTGAGTCTCAGGATACTCTGAGCCTTCAGGTTTCTCTGAGCCTTCAGGTTTCTCTGAGTCTCAGGTTTCTCTGAGCCTTCAGGTTTCTCTGAGTCTCAGGTTTCTCTGAGTCTCAGGATACTTCTACTCAGGGTTCTTGATTTGAGACTTCTCTTGGCCGGACCTTATGCGTCCGGGCATCTTGACACTCGGTGGTGAGTTGAGTTCTTCGACTTGGACATCGACCCTTAGGTCACTTTTACTTCTTGACCCTCGGATCACTTTTACTTCTCGACCCTCGGGTCACTTGACTCGAGCTATCGATTTCTTCTTTTTGATCGATCATTTCGGTGAGCAGATCAACACATCTTCAGATCAACATATCAGGATAGCATCAGGTTAGTACATCAGGTTAGCATATCAGTTTATCATATCTGATCTCGATCACGTCTGATCTCGATCATCTCATCTGCTCCTCTTCTGATCTGCAACCTTCTCTTACGATCTTACAGTCGGTTTCTTTTCGTCGGCTTTCTTAGCTTTTATTCTCTTCTGATTTGCACAGCTCATCAGTTAACTCGGAACTCATCTAACTCATCTGATCTAGATCAGTCTCGTCTGCAGCCTCGTCTGATCTCGATCATCTTCTTCTGATTTCGTGGGTTCCCCCTCAACTTGTTCTTTTGTTCCCCCTCAACTTGTTATCTGTAAATTAGTTTCAATAACACAAGTTGATAATGTTTTGGCATAATTCATCAAAACTAAAATATCCCAACAGGGTTTTTGTAATTGTTGGGTCGGGTATCAACCGGATATAACCCGACCCAGTTATATTATTAAATAAAAAAAATTGAGTCGACCCAACCCGTTAAACCCGACCCGAGTCCGACCCGAAACCAACCCAACACTAACACCCATTTACAATTATTTATTAAAAAAAAATTAATACTCCCTCCGTCCCTTAGCAATTTGCACACTTTCCTTTTTGGTCCGTCCCTTACCAATTTGCAACCCTTAAAATGTCAAAGAATCTCACAATCTCCACCCTCAATATCTCCACCTCACAATCTCCACCCTCAATATCTCCACCTCACAATCTCCACCTTCCCATTCCCTTTGAAAAGTCAAACAAAACACCAAAAAGTTACTTTTTCTTAATATGTGTGCCAATCTCAAGGTGCAAGTTGCTAAGGGACGGAGAGAGTAATTAAAATAGGAAATACACACGTGGCGGCGAAAAAATCAAGGAAAATTGAAAATTAAATGCCACGTGTACTATTACCGGTTGACCGGTTTTGGGGACTAAATTCAAAAAAAGTGGAAACATACAGGGGATATATCACAATCTGGTATGTACAAGTCCAATTTCAAAATAAGCCAAAGTTATTGAGCGGCAAAAAATTTAATCCTTATCATTAACTTCTTTTGTGGTTAAATGGTATGACTATGAGTGTGGAATTAAAAAACGAATGTGTTAGTGTTCAAGTCTTAAACATTGCTAAACCTAAGTCTTATCCTTCAAATGAAGAAAATGAGTGAAAGAGAGAAATAAATTATAATTTACATTTCAAGTATGTAAATATAAATGTATTTTACCCAGTTAATATAAAAATATTTAGTCCAAACAATTTTTGAATACATATAAAAATTCGAAAATGCATTTAGTTATACTTTATTACAAATTGGGCCCCTCGACTAAATTCCTGGGTCCGTCCCTGGGTTGTCCGATGCATGAATATAATATGGACACATGATCGAAGAGGCCAAGTTAAATTTTGCGAATTCGAGCTCGAACTATGTTTAATTATTTTAATAACAAAGCCTTTTTCGAGCCAAAAAATCATCCTCAAGAATTACCCCAACTGACAAAAACTAGAAGCTTGTTTGTGGTGTTAGTTAGCGTTGACAAGTTATTCGAGAAAACTACTATGAATGCGGATTTCCTCTTTTCATTTTTAAATACCGAGAGCAAACTAGCCTCCCTGATTTTTTTTTTCATCAGAAGGACGCCGACTATAAACTATTGTAATAGTAATTAATAATGCTATATATAATCGATCGGAAGAGGGAGAAAGAGGAGAGAGAGGGTCTACAAAGCATCCTCTCAATTATATTAATATTTTCTGATTAAATTAAAACTAACAAACATTTGATTCAGAAAATAAAAAAACCAAAAAAAAAAAAAAAAAAAAGGAAAGTAAGGCAAAGTGGGCTATGCCTGTGAAGAGATTTCCTTTAATAGTTACATATGGAATATGATCCAACTTGAGTTTGTCATATGTTTGTGCACTTTGAATTCATGATTTTTCCTATCTTGGAAGTATGGGGAATTTTATTTTAATTCTGAATATAGAATATCTTACTTTTGATTTAACTTAGTAATAAAAGTTCACAATTATTTGCGCGAAGGGAAAAAAAAAAAAAAAACTTTGCATTTGTCTTACATGGCTAAAGTCCACTCATGAAATGACATGGTTTCAAGATGTATGTTTCCTCATATATTACATTCTTTAAATTAAATTTTAATATGTATATATGATCAAATACAGATGATTAGATATGTAGTACTTATATGCATGTTACGTCTAAATTAAATAATGAATTATTATATAAAAAATGAAAATTAGAAGAAAGAAAATTTAATGAGTGTATAATGTTTTATTAAAAATAAGGAAATTCAAATCATTCACATTATTATCTCCCGAATTGAGTAATTAAAGCATGTTCTAGTTGCATAACTATAAAAAGCATGCATACAATTTAACACAAAAAAGAAATATCATTGCTATTATTTTTTCAGCAAATAAACACAAATAATATTCAATAAAATATTTCCAGAGCAGTCTTCTCACAATTATTTACGCAAGCGTCCACACTCTTTGTATCTGCAAAATCAAAATATTTCTTTCAGCACAGCAGTCATACAAATAATATGAATCATTTATAAAATACAAATATATATATATATATATATATATATATATATATATATATATATATATATATATAAATGGAGAGAGAGAGAGAGTACCGTTGCCAAATGTGGCACAATTTTTAACTGCACAGCCAAGGTTGTGATAGTAAAATTGTTGGGGTCCATTTTTGACACTATTATAACAGGTGATCAAACATTCGACGGCACAAAGTATCTTATTTTCCGATACTAAACAAGGCAATACACATTTTCCGTAACATAATGGGAAACGTAAAGAGATATGAGGGATATGCGGCAGCGGGATATGCGGGATAAGCGGTGTTGTGGAAGGGGCATCGGCTTCGGATGCATTAATCCCTGTAAACATTAAAAGGATCAAATGTAAGATTATCAACATTGTTGGCCCATTCTTCTGCTTCATCGCCATTTCTCAAATCACTTATTTTTCTCTCTTCTATTCTTATTATTATTGCTTTTGTATTGTACGAGCCGTGCTTTGAGAATGGCACTAGAGATACTAGCTTTTATAGTTCGTGTAAATGAAACTCTAGGTAAAAGAATTAAGTCTGAATTTTCCATTTTCATGTGTTCATATCTCAATGAATTAATGGAATTTAATAATCTCGAAAAGCGTAGACAATTAAATTGAACATGCTTCTCCAAATATATTGTGTTGAATCTGGTTCTCATTATTTTATATTTCATTCCTTTATATTAGTTATTATGCTGAAAAACTAATTCGAAATTTCTATAAATATAAATCAAATTTAATCACAATTTTTCTTGTATGTTTTTGAAGTGTGATGCGAACGAGGGTTTTGGGCTTAAGATTGCAAGCATTCGGGCTAGGCAAGGCCGGCTCAAAGAGACGGGCCAGGCCCAATCACGGGCCAAATTTAGGCGTGCACGGCAAGAAGATGGGGAGCGTGGAAGTTGCTAGGAAGATAGTGTCCCATTCTTATCTTGCAAGGAGATTTGGCAAGATATGGCAAAAATATGGTCCTATATTTCATATAAGGCGCAAGATTTGGCAAGATCAAGCAAGAATATCAAGATTTACGTTTCATCCTTTATTTTTAGGTTATTTTATTTTATTTTAGAATATCTTTTAGATTTGGTTAGATTTAGTTCTTTTTTGATTAGGTTTGGTCCTTTTTTCTATTTAAACAAGTCATGTACGTTTTTTTTTCAAAATAATACAACTCTTTTCTTGGCAATTTTGTTAAACAACCGACTGTTTCTTGCCAACCTGTGTTGGGGCAACAATTAATTATCTTTCTTTGTTTATTATTTGTATTTTGCGATCGCGGTTCTCATCAGAGTGTTTTAACTATGATATTAGATAATTTTAAAAAGTTGAATTTTGAAATTTAACAAGAAGAAATTTAATTCAAAAAAGCAGAATAATTAGAATGTAATGTTACAAGTTGAATTCAGAAATAGGACAGAGGGAGTATTATTTAAAAATTTTGGAGGATTCAACGTTGATAGATGCAAAATAAATTCACTTACAAAAATCGAACCCGAGACCTGGATCGATGATTTTCCAGGGCGACAATGGGCTGCAAATGAGAACGAACTTTTATCCAGGATCAACAAGTACCTCGAAAGTGGTGAGTCATCATGAGAACTTTTGTGTTGTCCTCTAATCGGACCTAGACGAGCAGACCGCCAAGGTTATTTCCACTCTTGCACCGCTGGACATAACTTTAGGGTTGCTTCCGTGCGATTCTTAAATTAGACTTGCAAACACGCCGGGGGGGTCCTCGACGCGGGAATTCCGACGCTCAAGTCAGATAACAGGAGATAATTGTATAATCATATCAATATGAATAAGAAATAAACATAAGAGATGGATCAAATCTCTCTTGATCCATGAAATGCCATTATTCGATCAAACCTCTCTTGATCTCAAGGAATATCAAAGATGTCACACGAAACTCTCATGGTCTCTTTAGGAATTTCGTCTTGTCTTTATCAAGAATCAAGGATCATGCGAAAACTCGTCTTTATCAGAGTATTTCAGTCGAATACTCATGTATTCTCTCGTTATCATCATGTTCTTGTGTGTATGAAAGTATATCTCACTCTCTCTAGTGTTTGTATGAAAGTATTTGAGAGAGTCTCTTACTCTCTATGTGAATTCGTGTGTATGTTCATGTTCATATGAACATGAATGTATTCATGAATCATATGCATAATTTAGGCTCTGTTTACTATGAAAATAAGAATTAGAATGGATATGATTAGGTGAGATGAGACCGGAGATAGAGAGTAAATTTACATATCTTATCACTCATTTACTTGAATGAATTTGATAAAATTCAATACACGCATTTACTGAAATACCCTCCTCCCAACCTCCATCCCCATTTCCCCTACATCGTCTTCCCCACAGAGAAGATGATTAACTCAGTTCTAAAAATCATCTAAAAAATTCATATAAAAATTAGCTCGATCTAAAATTGATCTAAAACATTCATCCAAATTAATGACTCAATTCTACTGGAATTCATCTTCCTTACAATATTAAGAATCATATAACTTAACTAAAAAAATATGAGATCAAAGTTTAAAAAAAAAAAATACATTTTGAAACCCATTTGGGAGGGGACTGGTATTCTTCACTGGTATGATGATTGCTACGATAATGATAACCAAGAACCACAATTCTTCCTTTCACTGCGGGAGTCTGATGTCCTAACAAAACCGCCGCCAACGTCGCCACATTGCGAAGCCGCCGTTCAGAACCACCACGTACCGCGGCCGCTCAGTCGCTTCTGTTCACTTTGCCACCGGTCGCTCCACCTATCGGCTTTGCCAAATTTCTGACCGGAGTCGATTTCTTTGATCTGATGCACTGTCCTCGCTTCCCAATCGTTTAAGTTTTTTTTGGGTGTTATGTAAATCATAATGATTTCCCCCTGGATTTTTTACGGATTTCGCACGACGGTGAAGAAGGGTTTGAAATTTTACTAATGGGGCTTTCGGTGCTCGCCAACCCTAAGAAATTAACGAAGAAGTAGCCCTTTCAGTTATAATAGTGATGGGTATTTGGGTAATATTTGGTATATCCCCAACAAAAATTAATAATCACACCTCTTTTGAAGTGATTAAATATCAAATCTAATCTTTAAAATTGGGACTTATCCACGGGCAGGGGATTATGAACGATTTTTTTATCAATCAAAGTAAATGGGTGGTAATGTTAAATAATTAATCTCTATCCAACCTTATCACTCAAAGTAAACGCAGCCTTAGTGTATTCAGATCGTGTTTGTCAATATCGTTGTAATGTGTTAATGAATATGGATGAGTGTTGTATTTATAATATCTGGATATAACCGTTTGGCTACATTTTCTCTCGTGGGCTTAGTGGACTGAGTCCACGACCTCGACCTCGAGGTTAAGAGAATTTTCTCAACTAATTTACTTTCCAAGAATATCTTACCTGCCCAATATCTCCACGAATGTCCTTTGCACCTCTAACTATTCTGATTTTTGATTGAGTCATCATTATCCGTAAGAAGCTTATCTTCTAGTTTACTTGGTCAAACTCCTTGAACTTCGCAACAACTAACATTATCCACTTTCCCAATATTTGAACGTGCATTATCTAGCTTAGAAGATAAGGTTTTCTTTACCGAAAAATCCCCTAAAATCGTGAGGGATTGGTTTAAGTCTTATGAAAACTTACTCACAACCAACTTCCATATAAATGTGAAGCTCATGTTTGATTGAAAGATAAGTCGTGTATTATGACTTAGTTTCCATGAAAGCTCGGACCCATTCAAATATATTCGGCTTTGAGTGGGTTTCATGTGCACCCAGGTGCACCGTGCACTTATAGTGCATTTTAGAAGCGTGCAACTATATAAAACAGAAACGTGCAACTATTCCAAACAGAAGCATGCAACTATGTTCTCATATTAACAGTTGCACTTTTCTGTGTAAATAAGTCGCATTTTTCAGCATAACAAGTTGCACGCTTCTAAAATGCACTATGAGTGCACGGTGCACCCGGGTGCATACAAGACCTAGCCTTTGGCTTTAGGTATTTTTTTTTTCAAATTTCTCGGATGCTTCTGCTCCACGAGCACCCTCGAGGGTGGTCGTCCAGGCGTCACAATCTCGGAGTTTATGTACATGTGTCATCATCTAAAAAATAGGTGTAATTTGTGCCTCAAACATGTTTATTAATTTTGTCAAATTCTTTCAAGTTCTTATATGCAGGGGCAGAGCCAGTACTTGAGATTAGGGGGGCCAACAGTCAAAATAAAATTTACCGATAAAAATATTACCATGTTTGATA
The DNA here is from genome assembly GCA_037126765.1 of Stenogyne calaminthoides. Lineage (NCBI taxonomy): Eukaryota > Viridiplantae > Streptophyta > Magnoliopsida > Lamiales > Lamiaceae > Stenogyne > Stenogyne calaminthoides. The sequence continues at coordinate 24,305,309 of JBBCBC010000001.1, forward strand.
AGAAATTTTATAAAATATTTATATCAAAGTATATAAATATTAATAATTTTTTTAGGTATCCAAAATACATCAATATTTCTTCTATAAAACAATGCTTACACTTCATATCAATGAAAATTTTAGTATTTATGCATAATTCATATACATTAGTCCCAAATTTTTTTCGAATTGTACAATTTTAGCCCCAAAATTCATCGGAGACTCGGAAAGATACGAAACGACGTTGTTTCGTGTCATGTGTCACAAGGGTTCGTAGCACCTGGTAACGAGAAAAAGGTGTGCAAACTTGTTCGGTTGTTGTATGGGCTCAAACATGCTCCGAAGCAATGGCACATTAAATTTGACGACACCATGTTATTAGATGGTTTCAAAATTAATGAATATGACAAATGTGTATATGTTAAAAATATACTAAGAGGGTTTGCCATAGTCTGTCTGTATGTAGATGACATGTTGATTATGGGCAGTAGCCATGAAATAATCCTTGAAACGGAGAGGATATTGAGTCGTAAATTCGACATGAAAGATATGGGATTAACCGATGTGATTCTAGGAATCAAGATCGAACGGATGCCTAATGGCATTACTTTGACACAATCTCACTATGTTGAGAACGTGTTAGAGAAATTTAATACATCTGACGATCCACCTGCTAAAACACCTATAGAACTCAATGTGCACTTGGGTAAAAATCGAGGTGATCTAGTGGCTCAGTTGGAATATGCAAGGATCATAGGAAGAATAATGTACATCACGAATTGTACGCGTCCTGATCTTGCATGTGCTGTGAATAAGTTAAGCAGATTCACGAGCAATCGGAATGAGGAATATTGGAAAGCGTTTAGAAGGGTACTCAGATACTTAAAGTATACCCTCAAATATGGGCTTCATGATTAGGTGTCGGAATTGCTTATATTTATGAGCTTTTCTTGCTCACACTTGACCCAATTTCATGTTTTTATTGCTCAATTTGGACTAATTGCACTTGAAATGAGAAAGATTTTTGTTTTGCTGTCTTTGTAGGAAAATTTTAGATTTTGGAAGCAAAATACGAGCTCAATATTATTTTGAGTCAAGTTAAAGATAGAATCATGTGAAAGAGCATGAAGTGAGGGTCGCAACGCAAAAAAAAACCAAGTCAATCGGAGTTCGGGAGCTCGAGTTATGGGCGAAACCAAAATGTCTCACTGTTGGTGCTGCTCGACTCGAGCCAGACTACTCGAGTTGAGCTGGTCACTCGAGTCGAGCCAATGTGCTTGATATTTTGAGCATTCCGAGTACAGAGAGTTAGGTAAAAAAACTGTCCTACTCGACTCGAGCCATGTTGCTCGAGTCGAGCTGCCGGAACAACGAAATCGTTCACATGACTTATGGCCAGCTCGACCAACCTGGAGGTCGAGCTAGCCCAAAAACGAAGATGCTGCCAAAAATTCCTAGGGACAAGTGCCAACAGATTCCAAAAGATATAAAAGCCTCCAAGTTCGATTTTCATTCATTCAGCAGCTGAGGGGAAATAGAGGGTAGTGAGCAAGTAATACCTTTGAGAGCTGCAACTAATACTTTTTCATATTTTTGCATTTTGCTTCCATAGATAGGTTAGATTATCCTAGAATAGCATAGATATAGTCTTAATTTCAGTTTGGAGTAAGAAACCAAGGAGTATTGATGGCTTTTGTAAGGATTTGTGCTTGAACTTCATTTGTAAGGTGTCTATTCTATTTTATTGGTTGTTTATTGCTTATTTTGCTATGGGTTTCTTGTTTGCTTGCAAATTAACCATGAGTTTTGCTTGTAGTACCATGTGCTAAGGTTTCTTAGTATTTGAGTGTTGTTAATTGTGTTGATGATTGATTAATTGCTTTTTTATGGTTGATTGTCTCTATTGATGGTTGTCCTTTGAATTATGGGTTATTTAGTGTTCAATTTAGGTGGGTTGGGCTATTAGCTTATTCGGTTGTCTAGTTTATCACAACGAGAGTAGGGTAAATGTGGGTAGACGAATAGGTATGGGTTTGATTTACCGGATTTGAGTTTATTTACTGCCTATTGCAATGAGAGTTGGGTAGGAACGTTAGTACCCCCTTAATTCACATTGATTCACTAGCTAACAACTAGGGTTGAAAATGAAGAAATATATGAGATTGACCTCTATTATACAAGTGGGAACACAAAGGTAGGGAGTAGTTTAGTTAATTAGAGGACCCTTCCTTTGCAATTACCTGGGTTAAAAAAGTTCACATCTTGATCTTAGGTGTAAAACATAACCGGAACCAAGGCTTACCAAGTACTTTCTTGCTTTGGAGAGATAAATTGAGCTAATTAGCATTAGTTTTGATTGAAATATGGCTTTCATTGGATGTTCTTGAATAAAGTTGAGCGACTTTAAGCTCCGTCCGGCAAAGGACGTTAAACCTAGCGCTCAATGGGAGGCAACCCATTTTTACCGCTTTTATGTGTTTGTGTGTTCGTTTGATAGTGTTTTGTTTAGTGTTGTTTTTTGTAGGTGATGGGGTCGTGTGTTTGAGGTTTGGTGGATTATCGAGCTTTAAAGGAAGATGTGTACTTAAAGGTCACTTTGGGTACAAACACTTTCTCTAAACTTAGATTTGCTTTGCAAAGTCTAAGTTTAAGGGGGTGTGCATTTTCTTATAAGGACATAATACTCGATGATATTCAGTTTGATTTAATATTATAGTTCATCTAATATTAATGTATGGCAGTACACTTGTTTGAATATTATGTTTGATTGTTTGCGTTTATTCATACAAGTGTTCCCATGTTGTCATTGAGGTTGTGAGAACTCAGATGACTTAAGCATGATTCTCAAATAACCCCGATCAAGGGTCATCAAGAATGGGATATTGATGATACAATGGAGATTGGTGTGCGATCTGCATCATACTCTTAGAGAGTGTAGTAAGATCTCACTTACTACGAGATACTAGGTATCTCATGATGGATGCACAAATACCTTAGAGGGTATTGGTATACCCATCCGAGAAACCGTTTGATGTATTTCCACTATATGTGTCTATGGGTGTCTCGGTTAGTGGGAGCGATGCGATACTCCTTTGACTTGAGGTCAATACGCACGACATGTGTGGGATGATGAACTTTGACCATGACCGACGCTTGCACCCTAACCATGGGTAGATATGGCTTGGATTGGGTTCATCACGAAGTACATGTGCATGGTAGTTGAGCCAAGAATAAGATTCATTCCTCAAAGTGGATTTAGAGAGAATACTCACCTTCTCGTCATATTTGGATCAAAGTCATCGGTCGATGCACTTCAACTTAGACTTTGTGGCTAAGTGTGACATACATGATCAATTAGTGATTATAGATAATATGATTAAGTTATTTGAATAAACACTTCATCATGTTCAAGACTTAATCGAGTATTCGCGAATGAAATGAGGAAATCGTAATAGTCCATGTTTCAGTTACAGGTAGTTGCACGTTTCTCGCAACGTACCTCATATATTGAGAATGTCTAATTTATTGTCTAGGGTTCAATTAAGACCGTTAGTTTGACTAATCGCTCGACATATGAGGGCCTATGGGTCACACAACAAGTAGTTCCCTTTTACGGATTATAGTTGGTTGATTAAATGTTAAATTGGATTTAATATTTAATTTATGGAGAATTAATTAATAATAGATTAATTTGGAATTAATTATTATTAATGTTTAATTAAATTTGATTTAATTAAATAGAATTCCCAATAATAATATTTGGAATATTATTGTAGGATTTAATATATATGGAATCAAATCCGTAGAGATTTGATATACATGGGAATTAAATCCGTAGAGATTTTATATGTGGGAAATAAATCTGAAAGATTTATTTAAATAAAGATTAGGGATTTTATTTCCCAAATCAGGTTAGCTTAAGATTTAAGCTGAGTCTTTCCTATATATATGAGCTCTTGGGAATTCACAAATAACGTTGTTCAAATTCTCTCCATAAAATCTAGAGTTAGAATTTTCCTAGCAAATTCATCTCGGGATTCAACGCTGGCAAATCCGTGCAAGTCCGTGATTGGGGATTACGTGGATACCATAGTTGAGAAATCTGCTCTCGAGTTACTGTAAGATTTCTCGTTATGATTATTGTAATCTATATGCAATTAACTGTTCGTTGTTGGTGAAATCTAATTTCCGCTGCGCATGTATTACGTGTTTACGTGCCACTAAATTCCAACATTTTTTATGTTGCACCGACACACCCCCATTTTGAGATTTTGGTGATGTTCACCTTATGACATATTTTTTAGCTTAAATAGTGAAAATACTTGTACATGAATTTTGCAGTGATGGGCTCTCATTTTTTTTGGTATACTTGCTACTAGTTGAGGTTGTATGTTGATGAACTTAATTGATAAGATTTGGTTAGTCTTGAGATTAATGTTTCTTGGTGCTTGGTGAAATTTCATGGTAAACTACTTCTTTTTCCAAACTTAAAATTGCTTAGCAATGTCTAAGTTTGGGGGGAGGGTAGTCGTTATTTTACATTTCATGTGCACCAACACACTTTCCATTTTGTTAAGGTCATTGTTTGTTGGTGGTTGGCATTGTGCTATTATTTTGGATGATTTGGTGGCTATGTTACATAGTTGCGGTACGGCGGTGCAGGGGCGATAAGATACTGGTACGGGGATACGGCAAGGATAAGTCTGTTTATTTATATTTTATTATACATAACACCTATAAAATATATGAAAATTTTAAAATTAATATATCAAATGTATATAATTCACATAAAACTTAAGCATTTTCAATAATTTAATGTAATTAAGTAACAAAATATTAATTCAAATAACATCGGAATAACACATTTAGTACTTAATAACATGACCATATAGAGTTTTAGTCTTGAAAAATTGCAAAAATAAATTTTTTTTCTAAAAAAAATAATCACCCACGCATCCTTCCCGCACCGGATATGCGTATCCTAATTTTTTTTTAAAAAATATTCACGGATTCGCCACGTGGCATCTCCGGTGCGAATCCTACGCGAATCGCACCCGCACCCTAGGAGAATTCGATACGGCACTGTAGTTTTTTTAGAAGAATATATGCATCATAGTTTGGTGGTATATTTGCCCCTTGGGTATTGTGTATTGTGATGGATGATTTTGTGTGTGATGTTGAGACTTTTGCTTGGATGATTGGTAATGTTGGATGTGATGAGGTGATTATTTGTGGAGGATTTTGCTACTTGATGACATGCTTTGTGATTGATGGACTAGGGATGGTGTGACTATTTCCTATTGCTATACTTGAGAGACTTGAGCCATTTAAATCATTCATATCATGAGGATCATTCACAAAATGCATGCTAGAACTTGTCTCTTTGTCTTGTTTGAGGTCATATTTTTGGGAAGGTGTTAAAGATGATTGGAGGCCATTTTTGGTTTGATGAGTCACTTGGCCAAATAAATCCCACCGAATGAAGTCAATCCATAGTAAGCCCATTTGAGCCTTTAAGCCTATTTTTGTTGGCAAGCTACAGTGATTTAGCCATTTTTACCATTTCTTTCTTGAGCCCCATTTTGATCTCTATTGACTTGTAGAGCTTCATGATTGGTAAATAATGGAAGGACAAAATTTAAATGAGTGAATTTTGAGTTGTCAATGTGAGAAAGTTGAGAAAAATACAAAAAGAGATTGAGCAAGGATGAGGAAAGAAAGAAAATAAGCCTTGAAAAAAAAATGTGAAAAAGAGAAACAAGGCTAGAAGAAGAAACCTTGAAAAAAAAAAGAAAAAAAAAAGATGTAAACAAGGTTTCAAAGGAGTTCGAAAAAGAAAAATGGCTCCAAAAAGAAAAGAAAGGGAAGGTGAATTGGGTACTTGTGAATATTTAAATGAGAAAAGAAAGAGAAATGAGTGTGAGTTTGTGTTCTAAAATTCTTAGAGTGATTTATTAACACTTGTTGCTCTACAAGGAATTGAGTCACTTTGTCCCAAATTTTACCACATCTTTGTCCAAAGAGCCTACATTACCACCTTGTGAAAGACCTCCTTGATTTGATTACCTAATCCAAAAGAGTTGGTGGATAATTGAGATGAGGGGCAAGCCTATGGATGTGCATGGAGTGGATTGATTGAAAGAGTGTAAACACGTCCTTTGAAACAAGTGAGCTTTGAGTGAATTACTTCCATAAGAGAGTGGGGATAGTGCACTTAAACTTGTCTTGTCTTGATCATTGCATGTTTGATTGTGGTATGAGATTTCACTTGTGATTCCTTGTTCATTTGATATGATCCTTGAAGTCCATTGCATAAGTCTTAGTGTTCATACATTGCATACTTCACAATTCCTCCCCCTTGTTCCATTTTCTTTTGTTGCTTGGGGACAAGCAATGCTTTAAGTTTGGGGGGTTGATTAGGTTTCAAAATTGCTTGTATTTATGTGCTTTTCTTGCTCACGCTTGACCCAATTTCATGCTTTTATTATTCAATTTGGACTAATTGCACTTGAAGCAAAACACGAGCTCAATATTATTTTGAGTCAAGTTAAAGATAGAACCATGCGAAAGAACTTGAAATGAGGGTCGCAACCCAAAAAAATTAAGTCAATCGGAGTTCAGGAGCTCGAGTTATGGGCGAAACAAAAATATCGCGTTGTTGGTGCTACTCGACAGGTCGAGCCAAAGTACTCGAGTCAAGCTAGTCACTCGAGTCGAGCCAATGTGCTCGGCATTTTGAGCATTCGGAGTTGAGAGTTGGGTGAAAAGATTGGCGTACTCGACTCTAGCCACATGGCTCGGGTCGAGCTGCCGGAACAACGAAATCGCTCACACGACTTATGGGTAGCTCGACCAACCTGGAGGTCGAGCAACCCAGCTGGAGTCGAGCTGTCCCATGCTGCCAAAAAGTCCTAGGGACATGTGCCAGCTGATTCCAAAAGATATAAAAGCCTCCAAGTTCGTTTTTCATTCATTCAGCAGCTGAGGGGAAATAGAGGGTAGTGAGCAAGTAATACCTTTGAGAGCTGCAACTAATACTTTTTCATATTTTTGCATTTTGCTTCCATAGATAGTTTAGATCATCCTAGAATAGCATAGATATAGTCTTAATTTCAGTTTGGAGCAAGAAGCCAAGGAGTATTGATGGCTTTTGTAAGGATTTGTGCTTGAACTTCATTTGTAAGGTGTCTATTCCTTTTTTATTGGTTGTTTATTGCTTATTTTGCTATGGATTTCTTGTTTGCTTGCAAATTAGCCATGGGTTTTGCTTGTAGCACCATGGGCTAAGGTTTCTTAGTGTTTGAGTGTTGTTAATTGTGTTGATGATTGATTAATTGCTTGTTTATGGTTGATTGTCTTTATTGATGGTTGTCCTTTGAATTATGGGTTGTTTAATGTTTAATTTAGGTGGGTTGGGCTATTAGCTTGTTCGGTTATCTAGTTTATCACAACAAGAGTTGGGTAAATGTGGGTAGACGAATAGGTATTGATTTGATTTATCGGATTTGAGTTTATTCACTTTCTATTGCAACGAGAGTTTGGTAGAAACTTTAGAACCCCCTTAATTCACATTGTTTCACTAGCTAATAACTAGGGTTGAAAATGACGAAATATACGAGAATGACCTCTATTATACAAGTGTGAACACAAAGGTAGGGAGTAGTTTAGTTAATTAGAGGACCCTTCCTTTGCAATTACCCGGGTTAGAAAGAGTGAGTTCACATCTCGATCTTAGGTGTAAAACGTAACCAGAACCTAGGCTTACCAAGTACGGGGATGGTGGATTTAGAGTGATCATTCTTAGGGAGTAGCCGGACGTAGAGACGATCACCTGAGCAATCATTAGTCGATCATCATAAGAGGATCAACACCCGAACACCTCTCACTCTCAAAACACAAAATATTTTCATTTAATTGTTTTACTTACTAGCTCGTTCTTTTATATTGTTGTTATATATCTTTGCTTAGTTGATAAATTGTCTTTTTCTTAAAAAACCAAAACATGTTCAACACTTTAATCACACGCCGACACATAGCAATTGGGGTATATTCCTCCACCTAGTCCCATGGATCGATATTAAACTGGGCACTCAACGACCCTCTTATACTTGAGAGGCTAGTGTGGTAAAATACGTGTCACTTCACTACACAAAGTTTCAAGCAGTACTCGAGGGGTATAGTGACGCTAACTGGATATCCGATACAAAAGACTCATTTTCCACTAGTGGATATGTGTTCACTATTGGAGGCACAGCAGTGTCGTGGAGATCCACAAAACAGACGTGTATTGTCCATTCCACAATGGAATCGAAGTTCATAGCTTTGGATAAAGCAGGTGAAGAAGTCGAGTGGCTCTGTAACTTTCTATAGGTATGCCTTGTTGGAACAAACCAACAAAAAAAATGTGATCTCCCTTCCTCCGTTTCTGCTGGTACATTGTAGCTTCCAGCTACTACTTTACAGGTATCTCCAGCACTCAGTCATGCTGCCCCTACATCGCTGACCCCTGCTGCTGCTACACTTAGCCATGCTGCTACCCTGCAACTCCCTGCATCAGCTTATGTTGATACACATGAGGCCTCGCCGAGCCTGCCAGCTGCAGCCCAGCCTTCAGAGCTCTCTCCATTTGTCACAGTCCGCTCTCCCTCGGCCAATATGGTTCCTTTGCATGGATCCGCCCATGCGAACGTCCACTTTGCCTCGGATGGACACAGGTCTGATGATGGTTTTGAACGGGTCCCACGACGGAAGTCGGTCTCCTCCACGATCACTCCAAACCCACCCCCTCCTACTTCCAATGCTTTCACGGTGCTCATGCCCTCCGACCTTCCACGGGAGGGTGAAACAACCTCTGATTCTGATAATGAGGTCGACAACTTCCCCAACGACCCTCTCTCCTCTAATAAAGTTGTTCAACAACCCAAACGGAAAGTAGGCCGCCCAAAGCGCGGGGCGAAAACGAAACAGGCTCCTACTGCCCCATATAATACACGGAGTCGTGTATCAGTTTCTTTGGCTTCTACTATTGCGACTTCGACATCAGCTACCCCTTTTCATCTAGATGACCCCCGTTTGGACACCACAGGTTTGTCTCATTACAGTTCTTGGGTAGATGAATGTGAGCAGGAAAATAACCCGCCGATGCACGGGTCGTATTTGGGTGATTTATGATCTGTCTCGCTTGGAATGCATGTGGGTTGGGTAACGAGCAAACGGGGAGAGTTCTTGATCACCTTTGCCTCACCCACCATCCGGATTGGGTTGCTATCTTTGAGCCCAAGATCAACAGCAGTAGACTGCCTCGCAATTTCCTTTTGAAGCTTCGCCTCTCATTCTTTGCAGAAAATCAAAGGGCTAACATGAAGCCGAACATATGGGTCCTTTGCCGCCCACAGTTGGCTGCCACATCTACTGTGTTGGCCATTTCGGAACAATTTGTTGCCATCCGTTTGGTTGATTCGGTCCTAGTCTTCGTTCATGCTAAGAACTCTGGTATTCTTCGAAGCACTCTTTGTCTTGATCTTCTTAATATCACTGATGCGGTTATTTGCATTATGGGGGATTTCAATGTAGTTCTGGGTGCTCACGAACGTTCGTCGGGGGTACTCTCACTTACTACTCCTACTACGGAATTCCAGGAATTCATTACTGCTCGAGACCTTTTCGACATTGACCCTTTGGTAGCCATTTTACCTGGTCCACTAGGCGTAACTCGGGTCTTGTTGCGGCTCGGCTAGACCGCGCCCTTGCCTCCCAAGCCTTTATTGACCTTTGGGAGAACGTTGAGCTTCTGATTCTTCCGTTGCTTTACTCTGATCACCGCCCTATTCATCTCCGCACTTCTTCGGGCTCTCCTCCAGCTCCTCGTCCTTTTCATTTTCAAGACATGTGGACTCTTCATGAAGCTTTTGGCCCCTTGGTCCAACATACTTGGACAACTCCTACTCCAGGGGATCCGATTCATGTGTTCCTTTTGAAGCTGCGTCGTCTCAAGACCCAACTCATTGGTTGGAATCAGCAGGTATTCCAGAATGTCTTTACGGAACTTCAACAGGCCTCTACGGAGCTTGATGCTATTCAGAGGGAGATCACTGATGTGGGTGACACTCAGGACCTCTTTGATAGGGAGATTGATCAGATTGGTATGGTTAATGATCTTCTTTCCCGACGCCACTCTTTCCTTGCTCAGAAGAATCGTCTGCAATGGCTTAAGGATGGAGATCGTAATTCATCCTTTTTTCATCGGTTACATAGTGCCAAGAAGTCTAGTGCTTCCATTTCTACCGTGCAGGTTGACAACACCTTCATCACTATTGATTCTGACATTGGTCGTCATATTGTGGATTATTATGAGCTCCTTTTCAAGGAGGATCCCACTCCGAGTCACGATTACTCTATTCTTGATTCCTTTCATTGGAAGACTGTTTCTGCTCACCACAATGAGATTCTCACGGCTCTTCCTTCTATGGATGAGGTTCACGCTGCAGTTTTTGGCCTTGACCCTACTAGCTCCCCTGGTCCCGATGGTTATGGGGGTTTCTTCTATCAGAAATGCTGGGATGTGATCTCGGAGGATGTTTTTGCTGCCATCTCCTATATTTTCACTTCCTTGGATTTACCTTCTGGTTTGAACTCTTATCTTGTCACCCTCATCCTGAGGTTGCTGATTCGATTCGGGTTACTGATTTCCGTCCGATTGTCATGGGTAACTTCATTTACAAGGTTTACACCAAGATCATTGCTACCAGACTTGGTGGTTTCACGTATTCATACCTGTATTGCCCTTTCTTCTGAGACGATCAACAATCTTAATATGGGCAGATATGGCACCATGGCTCTTAAGATTGATATCACCAAGGCCTTCGACACCATCTCTTGGGGCTTTCTTCTCCAGGTCCTCCGCTGTATGGGCTTCTCGGTCCGGTTTGTTGTGATGGTCACCCATATTCTTCGTTCGGCTCTTCTCTCCGTTCTTGTTAATGGCACCTCCCATGGCTACTTTTCTTGTTCTCGGGGTGTTCGATAGGGGGGCCCTCTTTCCCCCCTCATCTTCTGCCTTGCTGAAGAGGCTCTTGTCTGTTGGATTGATCATGGTATTGCCACTTCTTATCTCACTGTCCACCGTAGCCTCCCTCGGCACCTTCTCTATGCTGATGATATCTTGATATTTCTTGAGGCCACTCGGGCCAATGGCCGGCACATTAGACAGTTTCTTGACGATTATGGTCGTGTCTCGGGTCAGATCTACAGTCCTTCGAAATCCAGGATCTTTTACGGGGATAAAGTGACGGATCGCATGAGGAATTACATACGCATATGAACGTCTATCTCCACTGGCTCTCTTCCCTTCACCTATCTTGGTGTCCCCATTTTCGTGGGTTCTCCGAAGGTTAGTCACCTCATGGCTGTTGCTGACTCGGTTATCCTGAAGTTCTCCAGATGGAAGGGCAAGTCCCTTTCTCTCGCTGGTAGACGTTGCCTTATCAATAGTGTAATCACGAGTTCTCTTGTGCACACGATGATGGTGTACAAGTGGCCTAGGCCACTGTTGCTTAAGATTGAGACGGCTATTCGTAACTTTCTCTGGACCGGCGACATTTTGAAGAAAGGTTTCTACAATGTGGACTGGGCTAGATGTTGTGCTCCTATTACCGAGGGGGGCCTCGGTATTCGCTCGATCAGGCTTGCTAATGCCTCCTTTATTTGTAAGCTGACTTAGGACACCATTACCTCCTCTGATGACACTTCCCGTCTCCTCAAGGAATGGTATTTCAAGAGGGACGGCAAACCTCGGAGTGTCCAGCGTCGTTCTTCTATACGTACGACATTACATGCTCATGCTCGGAGAGTCGATGAGGGTTCTTACTGGTTGATTGGACGTCACTCGACAGTGAAGTTCTGGACGGACAACTGGTTGGGTTACCGGTTGGCTGACCGCATCGATTTGCCTCCGGACTTCTTGCAGCACTTCGACTGCACTGTTGGGGATTATTTCATTGATGGTGTTTGGTACTTCACTAGCTATTTCTTCACGACCCATCTTGACTTGGTCTTGGATATTCTGCAGACCCCGATCCATGAGGCCGACCAGCGTGTCTGGCCGGAGTCTGGAACTGGTATGCTTACTTTGAGGCGGGCTTATGATCTCCTCCGGTCTCCTCTCCTTAGGAAGTCTTGGGCCCCCTGGCTCTGGGAGCCTTTCATTCCGCAGTTGCGTAGCACCACTGTTTGGCGTGCCATCTGGAATAAGTTGCCAACTTCTGACGACGTCCATCGTATCTTGGGAGTTTCGGGTCCTACAATTTGCCCACTTTGCTTGAGTGCGCCGGAAACTCAGGAGCATCTTCTGACGGAGTGCAGGTTCACTCGTTCTCTTTTCACCTCTATCTGTGATATATTTGGTGTTCATCTTTACTTTGATTGGGGCTTTTCCAGCTTGCTTTTACAGGCTCAACAGGTTGTACGGGGTAAGCAGATCACAAACATATGGCGTCTTACCTTCATCACCATTGTCTGGACTATTTAGACGACTCGAAATAAGGCTGTTCATGAGGACGCTCGTCCCTCTCATCATGGTTGCATGGTCCTCATTCTGGGCCTCGTTCGTGAGATCCAGTCCTTTAAGATTGGTACGATGCATGGTCTTCAGGATTTATCCATTTGTAGGCGGCTCCATATTCCCAGCGTCCCGAGACCTCCTTTGATTACCACAGTCGTTCCTGGAGGCCGCCACCTACGGGGTGTTACAAGCTAAATGTGGATGGAAGTGCCGAGGCGGGTTGAATATATGCGGGTTGTGTCACTCGTAACTCCAGGGGCCAGTTTGTTGCTACCTTCTCTATCACTTTGGGGAGCGGTATTGCTTTGGATGCTGAGATTCTTACCGGTATGCATGCGATTGTTTTTGCACGTGCTAGAGGTTGGACTAACCTTTGGGTTGAATCAGATTGTGAGCTGGCTGTCAAAGTCCTTACTTGCAGCGGTCGTGACATTCCTTGGCGTATGAAAGCTTGTTGGCCGAAGTACGAGGAGGCCAGGAATAATGTAACTCTCACTGTCTCACATATCAATCGCGAGGGTAATTCCATTGCTGATCATCTTGCCAGACTTCACTCGAATTATATTTGGATGGGGGTTGTCCCAGTTTTCTTTGTAATATGCTTTTTTCTGATATGAATAAGGATTACTTCCGTCTTACGAAGTAACCCCTTTTAGAGGAGTTTCCCTTTTCCCTTCGCTAGGGGTTTTGCCCCAAGGGGGGTTTTACCCTAGCAAGGTTTTTAGTGGGGCTCCGGCCTCTGGTACGATCTGTGTACTTATGGCTCTATGTTTTTTCTTTTTATTTTAGGTATCGCTTATTCGTCCTTGTTGGAACAAACCAGTACCGATGACATTCCTTAGAGGGCACAAAACCAAGTGTTGAAACCCGCAATATTGTGGTAAAGGCTAAGTCTTGGACATTTAATGATTCCTGACACCTCAAGGAGGATGAGTATGACGAGATACTCTAAAAGGAGATCACCTATATAAGTGAGCAGTGAGGTTCGGTTCGACCAAACACTTATGAATACAAAGGGTTGTCCATGACCAAAACAGACAAAAACGTGAGAACGAAAAGGCATTGAGGCTCTGTTGTGTCTTCAATGTTATTTCAGTATACACTAAGGAGCATTAGTTCAAGGCATCGCGTCCATTAAGCTGCCAGTGCACTCGATAGTGGTTGACTACGGAAGGTTCAAAGCCACAAGCTACCTTTCCGGGTGCAATAGAGTTTCTGGAGGATTGGGTTGCGAGTCTGCATACTTGAAGGTGTAATTTTCACTCATGTGGGGGATTGTTGGAGAAATTGGTTAAATATTATTTAATTGTAATTAAGAGGGTGTGAGACACTAGTCTTTAATTAAATTAAATATAGGGCTTAAAGTTTAATTTTTGGGAAATTAAACGTGTAGTGTCGATCTACTCTCGGATAGATGATCGTAGTGTATTTATAAACTCAAAACTGAATTTCGGTGAGTGAGAAATTAAATCATGAAGTTGAAACGTCAACACACTTTTATGAATTAAATAGTGTTGGGAAATGTGGGAGAATGAATTAGGAATTAGTACGTCCCATATTGAATAATTAGAACATTTAACAACTCCTTATAAGTAGGAGTTAGTATAATTCAATTATAGTGACTAATGACTAGTTCAATAGCTCACACGTTCGCACAAGCGCGTGCCGCCCGCCCGAGCCCTTGGTAATTGGACTTTGGGTGGACTTTGGTCTTGGAGCCCATATAATTTTTTGGATCTTGGCCCAACTAAAATCATATGAGCCCAACATGCAGAGCAGAATCAGGGATTGGGTTGGCCCAAGTGAATTTCAACACACGTCTGCAGAAATTCGAATTTGAGCTCACAAAATCCTGCATTCTGCATACCCAATTTTTCCCGCATTTCAGAGTGCAATCTTCTCCTTGCGCCAATTCAGTTCGCCGGAGCTTTACACGTTGCGGTGCTGCACGTGTAAAGACGAAAGTCGCTTTACCTTTGGAAACGATACATCAAATCGAGAGCACTACCGAGACGTACTTCATTTACCTTTACACATTGCTGTTGTTCATGTGTTGTTCGAGTATTCCAGAAATCTGCTAGTGCGTGCGAAGTTCAAGTTATATTCCAGAATTAGTACGTGCTGAGTTCGAGTTACTGTCGAATATTAGTTCGTGCGAATATTAATATTTTTTAGAATTAGTGCGTGCGAAGATTGAATTGCTGAAAAGTAATTCTTATTTTACTGAAAAGTAATAGTTCGTTTGTTGTATAGTACTATTTATTTTCTGTATTTTCTTTTTTCATTTTTAATTATTTTTCCCATATTGTAAGTCATCACTGGGTGCTCTATAAACTCAACAGTAATTATTGCCCAGAAGAGGGTGAAGCAATCGGGCATTTTGAAGCTTTCATGGATTAAGGATATGAAATTGAAAAGGATAATAGTTGAGATGGATGCTATGGTGGTGGATGCTCTTAATATAGCTGGGACTGATAACCCTTCTTTTTGTGATATTATTGAGAGTTGTCGCAGGGTGCTTATCTCTTATCAACATTGCAAAGTGTAGGTCCCGAACGGGTTTTAGTGAGGCAGAGGTCTAGAGTGGAGGGGTGAATAGACTTCTGAACTTTTTCGTGGGATCAGGTGTGAATAACAAGTTTGCCTGATCAGAGTGCGAGTGAATCAGTTTGGACTGATATCCAACTTATTGAATGCTTGAGAGCAGATCAGTTCGGTGTCTATCAATTTAACTGATGTGCGGAAGATAAGTTTAACCCGTGTGAAAAACCAGTTTACTAAATCAGGTTCTAAGTTATCTGTATCGGATCATATGACAAAGTGCCAAACTGATCAGATCAGTAGCTTGGTAAAAATCTGATCCAGACTTAGATTATGCATGCAATGGTTAAACAGGTGTGTGCAGATAGTATAAAATAGGTAAAGCAAATTAAGACACACAAGATTTTTATAGTGGTTCAGACAACTTATCCTACATCCATTCTTCTCTATCAGCAGGGGCACCAACTTAACTAACTGGACTTAGATTAATGTGTTAGTCCAACACAGTACAACTGATGTTTCAAGAGTTCTCACTCAACCAATCCCAGAAATCAGAACTAGAAACCCTAGTCTGAAATCTTGCTAACCAAAACTTAACCTAACCCTTGGTTTGGGTATAAGATTTGAGTTGTTCCAACTGGAAATCTATCCTAGTATTTGGGTAGCCTAAAGCTAAAGGATAAGATTTATGTGCTAAGAACTACGAAATGAACACTTAGAAATATTCTTCAATTTTGTGTTCTTCGTGCGGAAATTTTGTTTGCTTGAGCTTGTGGATTATTTCTGTAACCTTACTTTGAATGTTTGGTCCCATATTTATAGACACGAAATCGAACTAGCCGTTGGAGAGCAATTCAAATTTCGGTCTATTTAAGGTAGGTTTGCAGGATTGATATGACGTGCGCAGAGGCGGCATGACCGAAAGCATGCAAGCTTGTCCTTTCTAGTCGTTTGACTGTGATGCGTTGAATCCCGCACTGTCAGCTCCGTACATATGTGTCTTGCTCTCATTGGTTATCAAGTACACTTGTTTAGTATTTGATTTACCAACTTAGTTTGACATTCTTCTTGTCTGATGAACTCGTATGACTTTGGTGAACCTTTGGTAGTCACGATTGGTGACGATCGGTTAAAAACTGAAAGCGATCTGCTGATTGAGAATCTTCGATGTAGGTTGTCTTAGCACAACTTACAGACTCTATTTCGTTCTTCTGATATATGTTATTCTGAGGTCTTCTTGGTCTTGTTCTTCTGGTAGTCATCTGATCTTAAGGTCTTCTGAGTCTTCAGCTTCATGTCTTCACCTGATCATCTGACTATCTGACTTGTCTGATCTTCTGATCTTTCTTGTCTTGTCTGATCTTCTGATCTTCATGACTTGTCTGATCTTATGATCTTCTGATCTTCTTGGCTTGACCTATACATATTGAGTTCCCCCTCAATATGTGACCTATCTAAAACATCAGTTGTCTATATATCTCAGCTGGTCATCCTATTCTGATATCTAATTCATCAGTCAACTAACAGGTCTGACTGATCCTATTACACCTGTTTTGGAACTTCCATCAAAACTATAAATTTTTCAACACAAAGTACAATGGATTAATTGTGACGTCAATTTTTTGGCGCATAAACTTGCAAGGTCAACTAGGAATTTTTCTAGTCCTCATTATTGGATCGAAATTTCGTTCTCTGTGGATGGTCTTCTCAATAGTTCGTGCTCTTGTTAATTTTTTGGATTGTCTTTTGATTAAAATAAATAAATTCACGTTATTGAATTTTTTATTTATAAATTAAGAAAATATGCCAAATCTTTTGGGAATAAACATTTTTCGCAATTAATATCATCTTGGTGCATTTTAATTAACAAAAAAATAATAAAGGAATGAAATTTTAAATAATGAGAACCAGATTAATCGACACAGCATATTTGGAGAAGCATGTTCAATTTAATTGTCTACGCTTTTCGAGATTATTAAATTCCATTAATTCATTGAGATATGAACACATGAAAATGGAAAATTCAGACTTAATTCTTTTACCTAGAGTTTCATTTACACGAACTATAAAAGCTAGTATCTCTAGTGCCATTCTCAAAGCACGGCTCGTACAATACAAAAGCAATAATAATAAGAATAGAAGAGAGAAAAATAAGTGATTTGAGAAATGGCGATGAAGCAGAAGAATGGGCCAACAATGTTGATAATCTTACATTTGATCCTTTTAATGTTTACAGGGATTAATGCATCCGAAGCCGATGCCCCTTCCACAACACCGCTTATCCCGCATATCCCGCTGCCGCATATCCCTCATATCTCTTTACGTTTCCCATTATGTTACGGAAAATGTGTATTGCCTTGTTTAGTATCGGAAAATAAGATACTTTGTGCCGTCGAATGTTTGATCACCTGTTATAATAGTGTCAAAAATGGACCCCAACAATTTTACTATCACAACCTTGGCTGTGCAGTTAAAAATTGTGCCACATTTGGCAACGGTATACTCTCACTCTCGCTACATTTATATATATATAATTGTATATTTTTTTAATAAATGATTCATATTATTTGTATGACTGCTGTGTTGAAAGAAATATTTTGATTTTGCAGATACAAAGAGTGTGGACGCTTGCGTAAATAATTGTGAGAAGACTGCTCTGGAAATATTTTATTGAATATTATTTGTGTTTATTTGCTGAAAAAATAATAGCAATGATATTTCTTTTTTGTGTTAGATTGTATGCATGCTTTTTATAGTTATGCAACCAGAATATGCTTTCATTACTCATTGGAGAGATAATAATGTGAATGATCTGAATTGCCTTACTTTTAATACAACATTACACACATTTTTTGGACAAAAAATTCAGATTTAATTTTTTTGTCCGTCTAATTTTCATGTTTCATATAATTTTAGACGTAACATGCATATAGATACTAAACATCTAACCATTTGTATTTAATATATGAGTGGGTCTTTTGTGCACCCAATTGCACCTTGCACTCATGCAACTGAATGATTCATTTAAAAAATATTTGAATAATTGAATATATTAAATATTTTCTGTGGATACATGGGTAGGGTTGGGACGAGTGAACATATACATATTAAAAACTAATTTAAAGAATGATATATACGAGGAAACATACATTTTGAAACTCGCGTGACAATTGTGGACTTTAGGAGAAGTGCATAGTTTATTTTGTTAATTTTTTTCCTTCACACAAATAATTGTGAATTTTATTACTAAGTTAAATCAAAAGTGAGATATTTTATATTCAGATTAAAAAATAAAAAAATCCCCATTCTTTCAAGATAGGGAAAATCATGAATTCAAAGAGCACAAACATAGCAAACTCATATTGGATCCCCTGTTCCACCATTATATTTGGCCTCCTAACACAAACGTCTGTTAACTATTAGAGGGAACTCTCTTCACAAAGAAAATTGGAAAAACTAATCACAGGTAAAGCCCACTTTGCCTTACCTTTAAAAAAAAAATTTGTTTTTGATTTAACTGTTTTTTTTTTTTTTTGGATTTGTATCTGATTGTTTTTTTTTTGGTTTAGCATTGTAATTTTTAATTACTATTACACTAGTTTATAGGCTATAGCTGGCGTCCTTCATGAAAAGAGTAAATTTGCAATCATGGTAGATTTCTTGAATAACGCGTCAACGGTAACTAACACCACAAACAAGCTGCTAGTTTTAGTTAATTGGGGAAATTCTTTAGGATGATCTTTTTTCTGCTCGACAATGACTCGTTATCAAATTGATCAAACTCATGGCCACTGTGTTGCTTTGCAACACATTCTGATATGATATTAATATTTATATCCAACATCACAGTTCAAACTCCAATTATTCATATGGAAATTAAAAGTGCGGTTAACTTTTGATTTTATATTTTATAGAAATCTCAAATTAAGTTTTTATAATTACATATTGTAATGTTCTTATAAAGAACATATTTTGACCTAATAATGTTAAAGTGATTAGAATGCAATGTAATAACTGAATAATAAATTAAAAAGCTCTATATTCTATTACTAGCACGTAACCCTATTACTAGCACGTAACCCGCGAATTTCGAGGGATTCAAATAAAAATTACAATATTATTTTAAATTAAATACTTTAAATATTTAATGAATATAATTAATTTATTAATAGATCTGTTATTGTCCATAGTCAATGGCGCATGTTTTGCTTATATAAGTATCAATCAATAATTTAAGCCAAATAACATAAATCAAAATTCAAGATTTGGAAAGAGATGGTCTTCAAGCTTACTAAACTCGTGTTAAATTAATAAATTAAACATTAGAAGATGAGACAAACTATTACACACAGTCAAAAATCATAAATTATAGATTTAATTAAATTATACAATTGCAATAAATATTAGTAATCAATTCAAAACTCAAAGTCAAATTACTTATCTTAACACTCCCTGCAATATTAAAAAAAAACTATTAATTTAATTACACATTAATATAATTCAATTACTTGCCCCAATACTCCAAGCAATATATAAAAAAAAAACAGATTAACAAATTAATCAAATTAGAAGAATCGCTATGAAACATAAAAGAATAAACTCATTCATAACTTAAATTATTTACCTCAATACTCACTGCAATATACAAAACAAAATCAGATTAACAAAATCAAAATACCTATGAACCAAAAAAACAAAAAAAAAACTCATCCACAACCAATTCAAAACTTTTACCTCAATACTCTTTGCAATATACAAAATAAAATCGTCAATACTCCCTGCAATATACATAATAATTACACAATTACAACAAACATACATAATCAATTCAAACTAAAATTATTTACCTCAATATTCCTGCAGAATTGGTGTGTTGATATATGTTGGTCCCGAAAAACCCGATTTAAAACTCGTAAAATTTCAATGGGAGGTGACTTAAATTTTTTTTTCTAATGTGATATGCAGATTTGCTAAAGTATGTATGACAGTTAATATGAAAGCAAATAAGAACACACGATTTTATAGTAGTTCGGACAACTCGTCCTACATCCACTCTTCCCTTCATGGGGCACCAACTTAACCAATAGACGTTTACCGAGTTCTCACTCAAACGGGACTTATCACCCTCATGGGATCGCCTACCCTCCCTTTCGGGATTGCTTGATGTTTACCGAGTTCACACTCAAACGGGACTTATCTCCCTCACGGGATTGCCTACCCTCCCTTTCGGGATTGCTAGATGTTTACCGAGTTCACACTCACCTACAAACTTATCCTATCAAACTGATTTGGGTAAGGTTTGTTTGGTTTCCAACTAGGTTGAGATTTTCCCTTACATTTGTTCAGCCTCAATGCTAAGGATGGGAAAATCTCTCTAAGCTTAGGATATAGCATTTGTGCTTAGATCTAGGGTAGAACACTTTTGAATATATGTGTGTATTTCTTGCTCTGTGTTCTATGAATGGAGTTGCTTGAATATTTGGCTTTAATTTCACTTTACAGATCCTCCATTATCTTCTTTTGAAGATAGTGCAATGTATTTATAGTGTGGATTTGAATATTACCATTGGAGAGTAATATTCAAATCCATACTAATAATCTTCCAGCTTTTCTTTGTCTTTTTGCCTTTGTTGTTTGCGGCTTTATGTCACATCCATATATGTTGTTATCTTCTTATTGATCATTTTGCTTTTGTGTGTCTAACGGATCGATCATTTCGCCGGATTCTTGTTCATCGCCCGATTTGGTTACTTTGATGCGGTCATTTGAAATCGATCTGTAGATTTACGGTGTCTTTGAAATCACTTTGTTCATCAAGTTAAAACACTTTGTTCATCGATTTCGATTTACGCCTTTGCATCGGATCGCATCGTAAACCGATCTTGATACCGGTGATCGATCTGCCTGGTGATCGATCTGATATGGTGATCTGATTCGTTTCGAAGGTGAATTGATCTGATTCGGTGATCTGATCCGATTGCAGGTGGTGATCGATCTACCTGGTGATCTGTTCAAAGGTGACCCGACCAAAGATCATCGGCTACATCAAGATCGACTCTTTTCTACACAAATTAACATGGTTCTTCTTGTTCAAGCTCATCGGTTTATATGGAACTCATCAGTCTCGTTTCGTTTTGATCAGCCTCATCTTCTCTTGATGAGTTCCCCCTCAACTTGTTACCTGTAAGAATAAAACTAAGTCTAGAAACACAAGCTTTCTATACAAGTTAGCTTGTCCTATTACAAGATGTTTTGGCATAATAATCAAAACTAAATTTATCCCAACAATATATATAAGTATCTTTATAATTTTAAGTATATCTAAATCTATTTGGAGAAGAATTGTGGCGTGAATATATATATATATATATATATATATATATATATATATATATATATAAGTAGATTGGGCGTTAATATATACTCCCTCCGTCCCATAAAAGCTTGCACACCTAATTTATTATCGAGTTTTTGTGAGCGAGTTGTTTATTAGTATTTCAATTGATAAAATGATTTTTAAAGAGGTGTATTATAGATCTACCTCTCATCTATTGCATGCATCTTTAAAAATTATTTTATCATTTCAAATACAAATAAAAAACTAGCTCGCAAAAACACGTGAAAAGAGTAAACATGAACGTTTCTTTGGGACAGAGGTAGTATAATATATCTTTATAATAATTAATTTAATTAGATGGATTAAAAATTTACTTTAAATAACTTTTAATGAGAGTGCACGATTTTAAAACGAAATAATCTGGTTGAATTGGACTTTGCGCAGACTGACGTGGTTTCGCCACATAAGCCGTATTCTTGCGTATTAAGCGGCTTGAAATAATTTTTAAAATTTTAATTTAGATCATATTATTTTAATGCTTTTAATAGACCACATTATTAATTTTTGTTGGTCCCGGTGCTAACGAGTCTCACACGTGTATAGGGGGGGGGAATACACGTGTTCAGTGATTTTAAAACTTTTCTTTCACTGAGGTCAGATGGGTCAGGTTATCCTGATGATTTTGCCCTGAGAAGCACAGATTGCCCTGAGTCAAAGTCTACTGAGACAATGATCCTGAGCTGCTTTCAGAAGCTTCAGATTAGCCCAATTGAGCCTGAGTTTATCAGAGATCCTGAGGCGCTTGGATCAGATAATTATCTTACTGAACCCTCAGTAGAGTTAGTTCAGTTTGGTAACTATCTGTTCTAGCTACTCAAGTGTGCGGAATGGTTGGACCTAAGTTTATACTCGTTTTAGCTTTGCTGAAAATCATCCCTTCAATAAAACAGTGATTAAGACTGTGATCAATTTATGCAAGTTCAGTGAATTGGTTCCAACTGAATATCAGTGAATTATGCTTTCAGTGAAAAACATGCAACAGATAATAATGCAGTACAGAAAGCAAAACAACACAGCAATTATAGTGGTTCAGAGACTCAAGCTCCTACGTCCACTCTCTCTGATCTTCAGAGAAATTCCTTAACCACTTCCTAAAGCTTTCTGGCTAACTCACTGTAGCTTACTCACTTTTCTACCTTGAGTTTTCTGGCTGACTCACTGCAGCTTACTAACTCAAACACACACAAGTGTTCAAACTACCACAAGTAGCTTACTAACTTCTTCTCTAGAGTTTTCTGGCTAACTCACTATAGCTTACTAACTCTTTACTACTCCAACTCACCAACAAAACACACACAAACTACCTTACAAAGGGTTTGGGTTTTGGGTTGGTTTCCAACTAGGATGAGATATCCTTTACAATAAGAACAATGCAAAGGCTAGGATATCTCTACTAAGCTTTGGACATTTCTTATCAATCTCCAATGTGAAACACTTGGGAAATTCTAGAGTTTTCCGAGTGCTTCAATTTACAATAATACGAATGAGCTCTTGAGATGCTTTGAAATTTCCCATAACCTTCAATGTAGAGGGTCACTAGTATTTATAGGCAACTTCACCAAGGTCACTCTTGAAAAACTCTCCGTTGGAGGAGATAGCTTCATGAGTTTCCTCTTATGGTGTTTGATGAACGACTATATTTAGGGTTTGAATACTCCCTTGCATGTTTTAGAAAATATGCATTCATGTAGCCAATCACCATTTTTCGCAATCTGGAACATAGTACTACTGACATGATTCAGTGTCCTGTCGCTTTCAGTGTCAGTAAAGTACAGTGTTGCCTTCCTCTGATTGGTTCTTGTCTTCAGTAAATGTAGACAAACATAACGGCTCTTTTTGGTCAATCTCTCTGAATGAGACAACCTTAAACAACACTTGGACTTAGTTTCTTTTGTCTACATATGAATGTTTTGGGCAATATCTACTTTTCTGAATATTTGTGTTTTTTTCAGTTTTGTAGTCTTCAGATAGATATTATACAGTGCCTCTGAACATTCAGGTTATACTGAGTATTCAGTATCTTACTGAGTCTTCAGTAACTACTGGGTCTTCAGTATCTTCTGTGTCTTCAGTATCTTCTGAGTCTTCAGTGTCTTCTGAGTCTTCAGTATCTTCTGATTCTTCAGTGTCTTCTAAGTCTTCAATGTCTTCTGAGTCTTCAGTGTCTTCAGTGACATAATGAGTCTTCAGTGTCTTAAGTGACATACCGAGTCTTCAGTATCATACTGAGTCTTTAGTGACATACTGAGTCTTCAGTGACATACTGAGTCTTCAGTGACATACTGAGTCTTCATTTTCTTGACAACTTCTTGAGTCTTGATTTACTTCTTGAGTCTTGGTTTCTTGACAACTTCTTGAGTCTCGGTTTCTTGATTACTTCTTGAGTCTTGATTTCTTGAAACTTCTTGAGTCTTCGATTTCTCCGATTACTTCTTGAGTCTTGATTTCTTGAAACTTCTTGAGTCTTCAATTTCTTGATTACTTCGCGAGTCTTGATTTCTTGAAACTTCTTGAGTCTTTAGTTTCTTGAATCTAACCCGATCTATATCTGGCGACTATACATAGTGCGAGATAACTTCTGAACACTCTATCTTGAATCATTTCGGATTATCAAGATTATCCTGAACATGTCATACTCAGGGGTTTTGGGATCTAATCAAAACTTCTTTATTAAATTAATCTCCCAACAATTTCCCCCTTTTTGATGATGCCAAAATCATCTTGTTACAAAAACCTAACCTATACTCAGGTTTCAGTTTGTCTATTACAATCCAAAATGGTAATTTTTTCAACATTTTCAAAACATAAGGCATATCAAACATAAAAAACATGTAAAAAGATAATGAGATATTATCTTTGAGCATAAAGATAAAAATTTCATTGATGTAAGATAAGAGTTAAAGATTACAATGAAAATCAAAAACAGAAACAGAAGTACAAAATCTTCAGTCTTCATCAACTTCATCCTCTGGCACCTCCAGGTTGAACATCCCATAATATCTTTTCTTCAATTCATCCCTTTCTTTGATGATGTCAGGGTTGTTTCCTGTTAGGCCTAGCTGGATGGCATATTGAGCAATCTCCTGAAAAATGGTTGTCTCATTCACATAGCCATTCTCAAGTCTTGGAGCTGGGTAAGTATATGGACCAGGGGCAACTATCTGAGTATTTCCTTCATCTGCCAAGTTGATCCAACTTTGCAGGTACTTAGGGTAAAAAGTCAGTAAGTACTCTATGAAGGCTTCATTCATATCCGAGTTGCTCCCCCTCCATTCCCTCAGAATTTCATAATAGAACCAGAAGGTTCTCTTGATTTCCTCCCACGCATCATTGAACTGAATAGGCATCCATTTGTCAATGTGCGGCCATTTCTGAGCTTTCTCTGTACCCCTCCTTTTGCTCAAAAACTTCTTGAAACCACTTCTTCTTTTCTGCTCTTCTTCTTTCTTTTTCCTGGTCACAGGAACACCTGATACAGAAGCAGCAGTTTTCTTCTCTTTTTCAATTTGAAGGGTTTTCAGAGCTTTCTTATTATTGAACACTTCTTTTTCAGCTTCTTCCTCAGATTCTTCAAAATCTATTATTAATTTCCTCTGAGTAGACTTAGAAGCTTTAGCTCTTTTCTTCTTTTCTTGTTCTACAAATGCCACAGCCTTTCTCTTTCCAGGTCTGACTTGTTCTTCACCGGCTTGGCTTGTTTCCACCATCCTTCTACCACTCAGTTTCTCAGAAATTACTTCCTGAATAGTTTGCTCAGAAGTTTGAGTGTAGATAGGCTCTTCAGCTTCTTTGAACTTGAGCTTCTCAGTGGCTTCCACTTCTTTTAAGGCATCAGCAATTATTTTTCTTGACTTCTTTTCGAGGCCTTTCTCTTCAAGGTTTGTGCCAACAACTCACTTAGTTTGCCACCAGGCCTTTCCCCCTTTTTGGCACCATACCTTGGAAGAAGTTGAGAAAGTGCAGTATCCATATGATATTGCTTTTTGCTTATACTTCGCACTTCTCCTGCCAACTGATCATGCTCATCCTCTAGCCTTCTCATGTGATTCTTAGCCATTGAGAACTCTTCAGAAAGAGGTGCAAACTGATTTGAGAAGACATTATGCACCATCTCTATCATCTTGGTCATGAGCATAGAGCCCATTTCCTCAACATCTGTCTTGATCATTAGATCATTCTTCTCAACCAGCTTTGCTTCTAGATAGGTTGTTCTTTCCTGATACATCTGCTTCATCTCTGCATTGAGCTCAGTTTTGACTACATCAATCTTACCTTCCAAAGTAGTCATTTTATCTGCAAGAGATGTTTGTAGTTGCAGCATGTCTGAAGATGAACTCAAATTTTCCAGCTTTTGAGATTGGCTTGCCAAGGTTTCTTCAATTTGAGTCACTTTCTCCACCATTGGCACCACCTTCTCCAATTTATCCAAAATAGGACTAAGATCAATCTCTGGAGTGAGTACAACTTTTTCCACCTGAGCTGGGTGCTCCACCTGAGCCTTAGTCTGCATATCAGACATAACAGATTTAAAGATAGGAACTTCAGTAGCTTTGGCATAATGTTTAATAGTGCCAAAAGATACCTGAAGAGTGCTAACTTCAGTCTGAGGATGTGAGATATCAGTCTGTCCAACATCAGTTTCCTTCTCCATCTGAGATTGCTTTTCAGCATCATCTTGTTTATCACCCTATCTATCTTGATCCTCATCTCCTTCTGGATTTATAGAACTGGAGGCATCAATATCAGTTTTCTTTCTCTCAGCTACCTTCCTCTTGACTACCTCATCAAAATCAGCATTTTTCATTCTGAGCTTTGTCTTCCTGAATCCAGAGAACTCTGTCAGAACAGCAGTCTCAGCATTCCACCAGTCTTCTCCTCTGGAGGAGGAGATATTCAGCATATCCGGAAGAGTCTGATTCAGGATATAGACTGTGGTTCTGAGTCGGAAGAAGAGATCCCGAAGGTCAGGATATGCGCTCAGCTCAGGGTATCTGTCCAGGATGAACCGTTCCCCCTTGCTGCGCCACTCAGTTTCTTCTGCCTCTCCCTTCTTCAACTTTGGGCTCTCAGGGTCAGTAGGATCAGATTGTAAGAGTTCTGGTGCTGATGGATCGAGAAATGGTTCACTCAGGAGCGCATCCAAATTCAACAGTTCCTGAGGTTCAGTCTCAACAAGTATCTCTTCAGTAGGAACCTGAGGTCCCTTGAATATTTCCTGAGAAATTTTTCTGAGCTCAGAGAAGTTCCGAGTACCTCAGAGAAAACCTGTTCCTCAGTTTCTTCCTGTGCAATTGTCACAACCTGAGTCAGAACCTGCAGTGGAGATTTCAGCCCTTGCTGGCCTTCAGGTTGGATATCCTCAAAGTCACTGACCTCCTCCTCAGTAATAGATTGAAGCTTTCTGCGCTTAGGAGCCAGTGATTTCTTCTTCAGTTTTTCTCATTTCTCTCTTTTCACTTGCATCAGGGCTTTCCCCCTGGCTTGTTTGGCTTCAACAGCTTCTTCTTCAGCGGTCTCCTCCTGAGACTTAGAGCTTTTCTCTTTCTTTCCTTTCAAAGTCTTCTTTGTTGTTGGTGGTTTGAACAGGATTTTTGACTTTGGAAAGGATGAGGAATTGGCGAAGTTGTCCTCCTCTTCTCTGCACATTTCTAAGATGAATGCAATCTTGGTTGCATGTAGGATCTTTCCTTTGACAACAACAGACCCATTCACCTTCTGAATTTTCTTTGCTTGATCACTCACCACTTTGATTAAATAGTGTAACCAGTTGAATGCAGTGGTGGGTGAGTCTTCTATTGCCGCCATTAACCTCAACTTGGGCGTGCTTATCTGTTCAAAGCTGCCAAACCGACTCATGATGCATTTACTTACAATGTCCAGCAATACTCGATATTTAGGCTTCAAATGCCTTTTATTCAGAGTTTCTTCGAACTTTACTGGATGCTCTGCAATTCTATCTAGATATTCTTGCTCCCTACCCATCATATACACTGTAGGGTCTTCACCTCTATCGCTTAATTCATATATGGCATTAAGATTCTTAGGAATGATATACAATTCCCTAACAAAATCCACATATTTTGTACTATGCTCTAAATGAGAGACTGTAATCTGCGATTCTATACAATCCTCATCATCTAACTTCAAATTCGAGATAAACTCTATTACCTCTTTTGCGTATTCAACCTCTGGTTGATTCGCAACCAGGCAAGTAAGCTTTGCCAACCGAATCATATGCAACGCTTCCTCTTCATGAGTTGCATTTGATGAGCTTTCGAGAGATACAACATATTCGTACCAAGGTTTATTAGAAATGGCTAGCTTGTCGAAAATAGAAAGCGTCATTTTTGGATAATTTCTGGTAAAGGGTTTAGAGATAGGTGAAAATTTATGGGCAATAGAGGGTTTTTGAAGCAGAGTGTTTGAAGATGAAGGCTATTTGGAATCGGGCTTTGAAGGAAATTCTTCAATAGATATAGGATTTTGATTTATTGAAAATCGCATAGATGAAGAAATCGATGGTCGAGATTAAACACCGACTAAATCGGGTATATGAAAGGACGATTTCACAAATACAAAGCCACCAATTATCCCTATTGGTGATTAATGAACAGTGCATTTAATTACTGTTCCTACAGACCATTGACTTTCTTCGTGGATTTCAAAGGTCCCGCCCAAATATTCCTTCAGGTGTTTTGTCATTTATTGCCAATGATTACTGAGATTCAGTTAGACAATAAATGTGTTGCATGAGTCAATACTTCTTCAGACTAATTTTCTCCATCAGTCTTACTGAGTTTTAACCTTGATAAAATGTCAGTATAATACTGAGTACAGATCTTCAGGATAACTGAGTTTCCCAAGACTCGGTGTTCAGTACTCTCAATTTTATCCTGGGTTTCTCAGTAAAAACCTGAGAAAACTTCATGCATCTGAAAACCTTCAATTTTTCAGATTTGCTTCATTCACCTAGATCCAACATACCTAATTCAACTGATAGTTCCTGAAATCTTGATTCAGCCAAATGTTTAGTCAAGATATCAGCTCTCTGTTTATCGGTATGAATTTTCTCCATTCTGATGTCTTTCTTCTCAACATGATCTCTTATGAAGTGATGTTTGATATCAACATGCTTACATCTGGTGTGCAATACCGGATTTTGTGTAATAGCAATTGCAATATTATTATCACAAAATATAGGTACTTCATTGGCTATAATCTTATAATCCCTCAATTGTTGTCTGAGCCAAAGAATATGTGCACAACAGCTTCCTGCAGCCATGTATTCAGATTCAGTAGTACTGGTTGCTACTGAGATTTGTTTCTTTGAAAACCATGATATCAGTTTACTTCCAAGAAATTGACAAGTTCCTGTGGTAGACTTCCTGTCAATTCTACATCCTCCATAATCAGCATCTGAATAACCAGTTAATTCAAGGTTATCATCAGCTGGATACCATAATCCTCTATTCACAGTGCCTTTAAGATATTTCAAAATCTTTTTGGCAGCCTCCATGTGACTAGCCTTAGGATTAGCTTGGTATCTTGCACATATCCCAACAGCAAATGTTATATCAGGCCTACTTGCTGTGAGATATAGCAGTGATCCAATGATCCCTCTATAATCAGTGTGATTTACTGATTTACCTTCAGGATCAGGATCCATCTTGTAGTTAGTATTCATAGGAATTCTAACTGCGTTGCAATTATGTACACCATACTTTGCAATCAGATCTCTGGTGTATTTTGCTTGATTGATGAAAATTTCTTCCTTAGTTTGTTTCACCTGAAGTCCAAGAAAGAAATTGATCTCCCCCATCATTGACATCTCAAACTTTCCTTTCATCAAGGTAGAAAACTTTTCACACAAAACTGACTGACTTCTTCTTTTCAGGTTCAGAGGATGTTTTATCATTCTTTTTCAGGCTAAGTCTGGTGATTCTCTTGATCAGTTCTCCTGAGTCATGTTCCAGTTTCTTCTGAACACAAGTAGATTCATCAAAAACAACATGAGGTGTTTCATCCACAATAAGAGTCCTATAGTTGTAAACTCTGAAGGCTTTACTGACTTCAGAATATCCTAAGAATATCCCTTCATCAGCTTTGCTATCAAAAGTTTTCAACTGATCTTTACCATTATTGTGTATGAAACACTTGCAACCAAACAAATGAAAGAAAGAAACAAGAGGCTTCCTTTCATTCCACAGCTCATATGGAGTTTTTCCTTGGTTCTTGGTCAGCATAGATCTGTTCTGAGAGTAGCATGCAGTGTTGATAGCTTCAGCCCAAAATCTCTTAGGAATATCAGCTTCAGCAATCATTGTCCTTGCAGCTTCTTTCAGAGTCCTATTTCTTCTTTCAGCAACACCATTCTGTTGTGGGGTTCTTGCAGCTGATGTTTCATGAGCTATTCCATTTGCTGCACAATAATCAGATATGATATGATTGATAAACTCAGTTCCTTTATCTGATCTGATTTTGACCAAACTCAGATTCTTTTCAGTACTGAGCCTTTTCAGTAGTTCAGGCAGTTTTGTCTGAGTCTCTTTCTTACTGAGTAAGAATATGACCCATGTGTATCTAGAGTAGTCATCAACTACCACAAGTGTATATTTTCTGCCATTAGTGCTCACAGGTGTTACTGGACCAAAGAGATCCATATGTAACAGTTGTAGTATTCTATCAGTAGAAACATCTACTTTGCTTTTGAAAGATGCTCTGATTTGTTTTCCTTTCTGACAAGCATCACATACATGATCTTTACTAAAAACTTCATTGGGTAACCCCCTCACAAGTGCTAATTTTGCAAGTTTGTTCATCGTTTTGAAGTTTAAGTGATTCATTCTTTTGTGCCACAACCAACTGGTATCAGTGGAACTTTTTGCAACCAAACATGTATCTTTAGGAGTTGAACTCCAATCAGCAAGATGAACATTTCCTTTTCTAGTACCAGTCAGTAGAATTTTCTGTGAAGTATTGTCTTTTACATAACATAAGTTCTTTGAGAACTCAACACAGAATCCTTTGTCACAGAATTGACTGATAGAAAGCAAGTTATGCTTTAGACCAGACACATATGAAACACCATGGATATGAACAGAGTTAACTTCAAGAGTTCCATATCCTTCAGTTTGTCCTTTGTAATTGTCTCCAAATGTGATTTGAGGGCCTTTTTGCTCAACATAGTCAGTAATTAGTTGCTTATATCCTGTCATATGTCTTGAACATACACTGTTCAGATACCATACAGCAGGAGCCAATTCATTTCCACTCATCAGTGCTATGTCCTTTTCATTCAGCTCAGTACCCTTTTCCTTCACTTGAAAAACAGATCAGTTCTTAGGTACCCATTTGGTGTAGGGTCCTACCAGGTTAGCTGTACCTTTTGGAACCCAAATCTGCCTAACAACTCTAATTACTTTAGAGTGGCTGATTTGTGTCCCATAAACATCTACATACACATTCACCACCCTAGGTGCCTTGACAGTATCCTGTGTATGAGTGCCAGCCTTAGCTTGAACATGAGCCTTAGAGTTCTTCTTGGGTTCAGGCCTTTTGTTCAAGTGCTTTGGCTTTTTTGTCTTGGTGGTCTCTGTCTCTGTGACTTGGGTTGAAACCTTTACCCTTAGGCAAGTGGGGTTTAGGTTGCTGTCTTGAAATTGGGGTCTTTCGATGTCGAGGACTTAGTCTTTTCAGTTGAGAATATCTCTGCTGAGTGTTTCTCTTGTGAAAATTCCTCTGATGGTTCAGTGCATATCTCTTTAGGTTGGTATTCTTAGCCTGAGGCTTTGAAGTACTGGCCTGAGGATTTCCTACAGAGTGTTCAGGTTTTCTAGCCTTTTCCTGAGGTCTGGGCTTTCTTCCCTTAACCTTCAGTTTTTCTGAAACCATAGGTCCTTTACCCTTGTCTAAAACTCTGGGCAGTTTTTCAGTAAGAAGATTAGATGCTACTTGTTTAACAAAGACAGTCTTGGTGCTACTAGAAGCAGCATTCAGAAGACCTTGTGAGGTTCCCCCTGGAATGTATCCCAATCCAGCTTTTAAAGTTGCAGGTCTTTGATAACTCTGAATTTCATCTATCACTTTAGATGCGAGAATTCAATAGAGCTACTTTTTCTCTGCGCAAGACTATCCTCACATTTCTTTAGAGTTTCATGCTTCTCAAAGAGGTCATTGAACTTCGGTTCGATAAAATTTGAATTTCTTTAGTGGATTTCTCTAAATTTCCATTCAGGATCTCTATCACCTTCTCTTTTTCTGAGAGTTGTACTTTCAGAACATCTAGTTCATCAGTAGTTCCCATCAATTGAGAAGTGATCTCAGCATTTTTAGAGTCTTTCCACTTCAGATTCTCAGCAGTTAGTTCCTTAGTCTGCTCTTGAGTTTCAGTAAGCAGTTCTTGTAACACAGAATAGTCCTTCATAAGATTCTCAAATGAATCCATCAGTCAAAAAATTCTTTGTTTCTGAGTTGAACTTGAGAACTCATGTGCTTGTGTAGGAGCAACAATAGAGATAGAAGAATTTACCTCCTCTACAACCATAAGACAGATATCATCACTATCACTATCTGAGAAAATCTCATCTGAGGAACTGGAACCTTCTTCAGAATGTTCTTCTTCCTCAACAATCATAGCTTTCTTGCTGGAGAACTTCTTGTCTCTCTTGGCTTGTCTTTCCTTTCTTTCTTTGAAGCTTTTCATTTCGGGGCGGTCATATTGAAAGTGACCTTTCTTCTGACAGTTGTTACATTTGTTGGCATCATCATCCTGATCACTTTCCTCCTTGGTCTTGGAGTCCTTCTTTTTGGATGAGGATCCTTCAGCTTTCTGGTCCTTTCTTTTCTCAGTGTATCTGTCCTCAGCTTTTGAGTCTCTCTTGTACTTGTGATTCCTGTAATATTTCTTATATTTCCCATATCTGCTATTGAGTCTTTCAAACCTTCTTGCCATCAGTACTAGCTTATCCTCCTGCTCATCCCGATTTTTGGCAAGTGAGTTCTCAGACTCTCTAGACTTACAGGATTTCTTTTTGGCTTTGAAAGTCACATTCTTGCTATATGAAGAATCATCTTTGCTGTCAGATTTCTTAGTTTTCTTGTCAATCACAAACTCATAAGCTTTCAGTTCAGAGAAAACTTGTTGATATGGCATGGAATCAATATTTTTGGTGTTTTCAATCACCACAACATGTATATCCAATTTCTTAGATAATCCTCTAAGAATTTTCAGTGCCACTTCTCTCTGTGGGTATCTTTTCCCAAGAGCATTCAGATCATTCATGATGCTAGTGAATCTGACCTCAAGTTTGTCAATGGATTCACTATCTTCCATTTCAAAGCTATTAAATTTTCCAATAACAACATAAAGTTTGTTTTCCTTAATATGATATGTGCCTTGACACATAATAGCAAGTGTGTCCCATATTTCTTTTGCAGTTTCACAGTGAGAAATCATCCCCATAACACCATCATCAATAGTGCTATATAAAGTATCTTTAGCAATGTAGTCAAGATTGACTAACTTTCTCTCATCAAGGAGTAAGTTGATCATCGGACTTTGGAAATCATCTCTGAGATCATTCCTCTCGATGATCGGTGATTAGGATTCACAATGATAAATTTGAATGGTCCTTGAAACCACTCTCCACATTCTTTCATGTTTTGAATCTGAGATGAGCTGCATTCTCAATCTCCATAGGTCATAGCTCTCAACAGAGAACATAGGAAGTTTCTTAGAAGGCATGATGACTGAGCCTTGTAAGATATCAGCAAACAGATCTATTCAGTAGACCACCAAAGTCTTTCAGCAAAATAGACTATGGCTACCAAAGTAAGTGGTCAAATTGAACCACTGCTCTGATACCACTTGTTGGTCCCGGTGCTAACGAGTCTCACACGTTTATGGGGGGCGGGGAATACACGTGTTCAGTGATTTTAAAACTTTTCTTTCAGGTCGAGGTCGGATGGGGAGTTATCCTGATGATTTTGCCCTGAGAAGCACAAATTGCCCTGAGTCAAAGTCCCTTTGAGACAATGATCACGAAGCTTCTTTGCTTTGGAAGCAGATTAGCCCAACTGAGCCTGAGTTTATCATAGATCCTGAGGCACTTGGATCAGATAATTATCTTACTGAACCGTCAGTAGAGTTAGTTCAGTTTGGTAACTATCTGTTCTAGCTACTCAAGTGTGCTGAATGGTTGGCCCTAAGTTTATACTCGTTTTAGCTTTGCTGAAAATCTTCCCTTCAATAAAACAGTGATTAAGGTTGTGATCAATTGATGCAAGTTCAGTGGATTGGTTCCAACTGAATATCAGTGAATTATGCTTTCAGTGAAAAACATGCAACATATAATAATATAGTACAGAAAGCAAAACAACACAGCAATTATAGTGGTTCAGAGACTCAAGCTCCTACGTCCACTCTCTCTGATCTACAGAGAAATTCCTTAACCACTTCCTAAAGCTTTCTGGCTAACTCATTTGTAAAAGCTTCTCACTTTTCTACCTTGAGTTTTCTGGCTGACTCACTGCAGCTTACTAACTCAAACACACACAAGTGTTCAGACTACCACAAGTAGCTTACTAACTTCTTCTCTAGAGTTTTCTAGCTAACTCACTGTAGCTTACTAACTCTTTACAACTCCAACTCACCAACAAAACACACACAAACTACCTTACAAAGGGTTTGGGTTTTAGGTTGGTTTTCAACTAGGATGAGATATCCTTTACAATAAGAACAATGCAAAGGCTAGGATATCTCTACTAAGCTTTGGATATTTCTTATCAATCTGGGCTTAGTGAATGAGCTCTCTCCAATGTGAAACACTTGGGAAATTCTAAAGTTTTCGAGTGCTTCAATTTGCAATAATACGAATGAGCTCTTGAGTTGCTTTGAAATGTCCCATAACCTTCAATGTAGAGGGTCACTAGTATTTAGAGGCAACTTCACCAAGGTCACTCTTGAAAAACTATCAGTTGGAGGAGATAGCTTCATGAGTTTCCTCTTATGGTGTTTGATGAACGGCTATATTTAGGGTTTGAATACTCCCTTGCATGTTTTAGGAAATATGCATTCATGTAGCCAATCACCAATTTTTGCGATGCGGAACATAGTACTCTTGACATGATTGATGTGTCGTCGCTTTCGATGTCGATAAAAATCTGATGTTGTCTTCCTCTGATTGGTTCTTGTCTTTTTTAAATGTAGACAAACAAAACGGCTCTTTTTGGTCAATCTCTCTGAATGAGACAACCTTAAACAACACTTGGACTTAGTTCCTTTTGTCTGCATATGAATGTTTTGGGCAATATCTACTTTTCTGAATATTTGCGTTTTTCTCAGTTTTGTAGTCTTCAGATAGATATTATCTGGTACCTCTCGAACATTCGGGTTATCTTGAGTATTGATATCTTCTTGAGTCTTGATAACTCTTTGTGTCTTGATATCTTACGTGTCTTGATATCTTACGAGTCTTGATGTCTTACGAGTCTTGATATCTTGATTCTTGGTGTCTTGAGTCTTGATGTCTTGAGTCTTTAGTGTCTTGATTGACATGTTTGAGTCTTGATGTCTTGATGACATCTTTGAGTCTTGATGATTTATCTTTGAGTCTTGATATCATCTTGAGTCTTGATGACATCTTGAGTTTTTTCGATGACATCTTTGAGTCTTCATTTTCTTGACAACTTCTTGAGTCTTGATTTACTTCTTGAGTCTTGGTTTCTTGACAACTTCTTGAGTCTTCGGTTTCTTTGATTACTTCTTGAGTCTTGATTTCTTGAAAACTTTCTTGAGTCTTGAGTTTCTTTAGTTACTTCTTGAGTCTTGATTTCTTGGCTTTCTTGAGTCTTCAATTTCTTGATTACTTCTTGAGTCTTGATTTCTTGAAACTTCTTGAGTCTTTAGTTTCTTGAGAATCTAACTTTGATCTATATCTCTTGACTATACATAGATGCGAGATAACTTCACGAACACTCTATACTGAATCTTGACTCAGACTATCAAGATTATCCTGAACATGTCATACTCAGGGGTTTTGGGATCTAATCAAAACTTCTTTATTAAATTCATCTCCCAACAATTTTAAACTCTTGAAAATTCTTTAAACAATTAGATTTTCTAGATTTATTGTAAAATATATAGTATTTAATTGAGATTAGATATTCTTTTAAACAAAATAATTAATAAATATAAAGTAAATATTTTTGTATATTTTTTGTACTGTATTGTGTCTAAATATGATTACTATAAATCTTGAATGTCTTGTAAATAATTATATTTTTTAGAGATATTGTAAAATATGGAATAAGATAAAATCTTTGATAAAATATATATACCAAATTGTGAGTAGATATGATTAATTGTAAATTTAGAATATGTTTAGGTATAACTCTTTATAATTCTTCAAACAATTAAATTTTCTTGAGATATTATAAAATATACATAATTTTGACAGATCTAGAACATAATTTTCTTTAACAACGGAAGAAATCAACATACAATTGTTGGTGATGTTTGAAAACAGCCATTCTGCAGCATGAGGAAAAGAAGTTCAACTAAACTAAGACATCATATCAAAATCACTTTGCATCAAAACTGGATCCCAAAATCTTCACAAATTCAACCTGCAAAATTGTAAAAAAAAAAAATGTAAAGAAGACCCTTCAATAAAATTACCAATCACTAATAATGCCTGAAATTACCTGGGGAAAAAGATCCTTTGTTGACGAATACAGTCTTTCGAATCCCGAAGATTTTTTTATTTTTTTTTAAATCAGTTTTATGAATACCAAAAAACTTACCGTTTAAATGATCATGATGATCAATTTCTCTAATTGATTCAATTAAACAAAATTATCATAAATCTTAACCCCTTAAACACGACACTAACTTTTCAATACAATAACAAAATTGAACCGGAAAAAAATAATAATTAAGAATTCCAATAATGACAAGAATGAAAAACAAAAGCTCCGAAGTCCCACCTCCTTCAGTATTAAAAAGGCGAAAATAAAGCAAAATATTACTATGAAATAAATACAAACGTACAGAAACATAGTATAATATATAACAGTAAGAACAATACCATATAACAATTGCAATTAAAAAAACAAAAAAACACCAAAAAATATGAGAGCAGGAATATTAACATATTTAACCTTCACAAATTCAGCCTGCAAAACTGTAAAAACAAAATAAACAAATAACACAGATATTTAATCTTCACAAGATAGAATAGAATCGAAAACTAAAAGAAGAATAAAAATCGAGGAACAAAAAATAAATAGAATAAGAATATTATCATATTTAATCTTCCAAATTCAATCTGGAAAATTGTAAAAATAAAAATAAACAGAAAAGACAAAAAAATAAAAAATAAAAAAATCGACGCAACTACATATAAAATACATGGGCGTGAAGATATAGATATATATTTATAAATAAGCGTAGTATATAGTATCTTAATAAATAAATAAATATGATATAAATAAGCATAGCATATATCTTAATAAATAAATAAATATGTTAAGATAAAAAATTTAACTAAAAATATAAATATGATGTGATAAAAAATTTAACTTAAACAACTTTTAATGAGAGCCCATGATTTTAAAACGAAATAATCTGGTTGAATTGGGCTTTGCGCAGACTGACGTGTTTACCAATATATAATACTAGTGTTAGCCCCGTGAACTTCGCGGACTTAAAGAAATTTTTTATTTAAAATAATCATTAATATTTTAATATTTTTTATGATTAAATAGTTTATAGTTTATGATGGTCCCGGTGCTAACGAGTCTCACACGTGTAATGGGGGGGGATACACGTGTTCAGTGATTTTTAAAACTTTTCTTTTCTTCGAGGTCGGATGGGTCGGAGTTATCCCGATAATTTTTTTACGAGAAGCACGGATTGCCCTGAGTCAAAGTCTACTGAAACAATGATCCTGAGCTACTTTCAGAAGCTTCAGATTAGCCCAACTAATCCTGAATTTATCAGAGATCCTGAGGAGCTTGGATCAGATAATTATCTTACTGAACACTCAGTAGAGTTAGTTCAGTTTGGTAACTATTTGTTCTAGCTACTCAAGTTTGCAGAATGGTTGGCTCTAAGTTTATACTCGTTTTAGCTTTGCTGAAATATCTTCCTTTCAATAAAAGCAATTGATTAGTTTTGTGATCAATTTGATGCAAGTTCAATTGGATTGGTTCAATGAATATCGATGAAATATGCTTTTCGGTGAAAAATATGCAACAGATAATAATGCAAGATGAAAGCAAACAACACAAAGCAATTATAGTGGTTGAGAGACTCAAGCTCCTACGTCCTCTCTCTCGATCTTGAGAGAAATTCTTAACCACTTCCTAAAAGCTTTTGGGCTAACTCACCGTAGCTTACTCACTTTTCTACCTTGAGTTTTTCGGCTAACTCCTTTGCGACTTACTAACTCAAACACACACAAGTGTTTGGACTACCACAAGTAGCTTACTAACTTCTTCTCTAGAGTTTTTCGACTAACTCATCTTTGTAGCTTACTCACTTTTTACAACTCTAACTCACCAACAAAACACACACAAACTACCTTAACAAAGGGTTTGGGTTTTGGGTTGGTTTCCAACTAGGGTGAGATATCCTTTACAATAAGAACTAATGCAAAGGCTATGATATCTCTTCTAAGCTTTGGATATATCTATCAATCTAGGCTTAGAATATTGAGCTCTCTCCAATGTGAAACACTTGGGAAATTCTAGGGTTTTCGAGTGCTTCAATTTGCAATAATACGAATGAGCTCTTGAGTTGCTTTGAAATTTCCCGTAACCTCTCAATGTAAAGGGTCACTGGTATTTATAGGCAACTTCACCAAGGCCACTCTTTGAAAACTATATGTTGGAAAAGATAGCTTTATGAGTTTCCTCTTCTGGTGTTTGATGAACGATTATTTTTAGGGTCTGAACACTCCCTTGCATGTTTTAGGAAATATGCAGTCATGTAGCCAATCACCAATTTTTGCGATGCGGAACTTAGTACTCTTGACATAATTGAGGTCTGTCGCTTTTTCGATTGTCGGTGAAGTGCGATGTTGTCTTCCTCTGATTGGTTCTTGTCTTCAGTGAATGTAGACAAACAAAACGGTTCTTTTTGGTCAATCTCTCTGAATGAGACAACCTTAAACAACACTTAGACTTAGTTCCTTTTGTTCTGCACTAGAATGTTTTTGGGCAATATCTACTTTTACGAGCGTGTGCGTTTTTCTCGATTTTGTAGTCTCGGATAGATATTATTGATTGCCTACGAACATTGAGGTTATCTTGAGTATTGATATCTTCTTGAGTCTTCGATAACTCTTGAGTCTTCGGTGTCTTGATTTACTTCTTGAGTCTTGATGTCTTGACAACTTCTTGAGTATTCGGTGTCTTGAAAGACTTATAGAGTCTTGATGTTTTCGGCAACTTCTTTGAGTCTTGATGTCTTGAAGAACTTCTTGAGTCTTCAATGTCTTCAAAGAACTTCATCGAGTCTTGATGTCTTCAACAACTTCTTGAGTCTTGATTGTCTTCAAGAATCGACTGATCTATATCGCTAACTATACATTGTGCGGATATCTTCTGAACAATCTATCTTTGAAAACGACTAAGACTATCAAGATTATCTGAACATGTCATACTCGGGGGTTTTTGGGATCTAATCAAAACTTCTTTATTAAATTCATCTCCCAACAATTTCCCCTTTTTGATGATGCTAAAACCATCTTGTTACATTTAAGAAAACCTAACCTATCCTTAGGTTTGGTTTATCTATTACAATCCAAAATGGTATTTCACCCAAGCAGTTTTTACGGCATATCAAGTAATTAAAGACATGTAAAAAGATAATGAGATATTATCTTTTGAGCATAAAGATAAAATTTTCATTGATATAGGATAAGAGTAGTTGAGATAACAATGAAAATCAAAAATAAATCGGAAGAACAAAGTCTTGATCTTCTTCCACTTCATCCTCCGGCACTTCCGGGTTGAACATCTGTAGTATCTCTTCTTGGTTCATCCCTTGCCTTGATGATATCGGGGTTGTTTCTGTTAGGCCTATTTGGATGGCATCTTGCTATTTTTTCGAGAAATGGCCGCTTCATTCACATAACCATTCTCAAACCTAGGAGTTGGGTACATGTATGGACCAAGGGCTACTATCTGCGTGTTTCCTTCATCTGCCATGTTGATCCAACTTTGCAGGTATTTAGGATAGAATGTCAGTAAGTACTCAATGAAAGCTTCATTCTTATCCGAGCTGCTCCCCCTCCATTCTCTCAGAATCTCATAATAGAACCAGAAGGTTCTCTTGATCTCTTCCCATGCATCATTGAACTTGTATAGGCATCCACTTGTCAATGTCGCCCCTTTCGAGTCTTTTTCGTACCTCTCCTTTTTGCTTAGAAACTTTTTGAATCCACCTCTTCTCTTCTGTTCTTCTTCTTTCTTCTTTCTGATCAGAGGAGCACCAGATACTGAAGCAACAGTTCTTTTCTCCATTTCAACCTGCAGGGCCTTCAGAGTCTTCTTGGTATCAAAAGTCTCTGGTTGAGTTTTAGTTTCCTTTTCTGGTCCTTCATCTGATTCTTCAAAATCCATAATCAACTTCCTCTGAGTAGGTTTAGCTACCTTTGCTCTTTTCTTCTTTTCAGTTTCAACAAAAGGCCTTGCTTTTCTCTTTTTCGAGTGCGGCTTGCTCTTCTACGCCTTGCTTGTTTCAACCATCCTTCATCACTCATTTTCTCAGTAATTACTTCCTGAATGGTTTGCTCAGATGCTTGAGTGAAGATAGGTTTTTTAGCTTCTTTGAACTTCAGTTTCTCAGTGGCTTCAATCTCACTCAAGGCATCCACATTTTTCTTTCCTTCAGCTTCTTTTTGAGCCTTTCTCTCCAAGGTTTGTGCCAACAACTCACTTAATTTGCAACCAGGCCTTTCTCCCTTTTTGGCACCATACATTGGGAGTAGTTGAGTCAGTGCAGTATCCATATAGTATTGCTCCTTGCTCATATTCATGCGCCTTTGCCCTTGTTGATCATGCTCATCTTCTAGCCTCATCATGTAGTTTTTGGCCATTGAGAACTCATCCGAAAGAGGAGCAAAGCGCTTTGAGAAGACATCATGCATCATCTTTGTCATCTTGGTCATGAAAGCGAGAGAGCCCATTTCCTCAAGCAGATTGTTTTGATCATCGGATCATTCTTCTCAATCGACTTGGCTTCAAGATAGGCGGTTCTTTCTTGATACATCCGCTTCATGTTGGCATTAAGCTCTCGTATGTACTCCATCAATCTTTCCATCTAATGTAGCTAATTTACGATAGAGTTGTTTGAAGGCGTGTCGGATGATGAACTCGGGTTCTCCATTTTTCGATTTTTGAGCCGGGACTAACTCCATCCGAGTCATCTTGTCTGTGAGAATTGTTTTGCAAAGCATGCGATGAAGAGCTTAGATTCTCAAGCTTTTGAGATTGACTTGCCAGTATATCTTCCATCCTTGGCTCTATCTTCTTTAACTCATCCAGGATTGGTGTGAGATCAACCACTGGAGTTTGTATAACATTTTCCAACTGAACTGGGTGCTCCAACTGAGCCTCAGTCTGCATATCATGAACATCTGATTTAAAGCTAGGTACTTCAGTAACTCCGGCATAATGTATAACAGTGTCAAAAGGTACCTGAAGAATGCTAACTTCGATCCGAGGTTGTGCGATATCGATTGGTTCAAAGACATCGATATCATCCCCATCTAACTCTCGTTTTTCTTCTCTTTCTCGAGATGCATCGAGGTTCCTTCTCCTTCTCAGATTTCTTTTCTACATCATCTCCCTTATCCTTATCTTTGTTTTGATCATGAGAGCTGGAAGCATCTACTCCTTCAGTAGCTTTCTTTTCAGCTAGCTTCTTTTTCACCAATTCATCAAAATTAGCAGCTTTCATCCTGAGCTTTGTCTTTTGAAGCACGAGAATTGATCGAAGCAATTGTCTGACATTCCATTCCACTCTTCTTCTCCTCCTGTATGAAGCAATGTTCGGCATCTTCTTGGAGTGTTTGATTGAGAATATACTTTGTCGTTACGAGCTTCGAAGAACATATCTGAAGGTCGGGGATAGGCATTATTTCGGGATATCTATCAAGATGAACCGTTCCCCCTTTTCGCCATTCGGTCTCTTGGCTTCTCCCTTCTTCAATCTTGGGCTTTTCGGGAGCGTGAGGTTCAGTGTATGAGTTCCAGAGCTGATGGATCAAGAAATGGTTTATTCATAAGCGCATTCAAGTTCAGCAATTCCTGAGGTTCAGACTGATCTGACGTCTGAACAGGTCCTTCTTTAGTAGGGATCTGAGGTCCCTTGAAGATTTCCTGAGAGATTTTATCTGAGCTCAGAGAGGTTTCAAGTACCTCAGAGAAAACCTGCTCCTCAGTTTCTTGCTCCTGCACATTTGTCACTACTTGAGCAAGAACCTGAAGTGGAGATTTCAACCCTTGCTGGCCTTTAGGTTGAGATTCTTAAGTTTCACTGGCCTCCTTCTCAGCAACAGTGTGAAGCCTTCTTCGCTTCTGAGGAGCCAATGTTTTCTTCTTCATTTTCTCTCCTTTCTCTCTTTTAATTTCCATCAGGGCTTTCCCCCTAGCTTGTTTGGCTTCTTCATCAGTTTCCTCGATTGGATTTTCGGCGGATTGTCTTGTTTTCGACTGCTCCACCCTTCATTGTATCTTCCTCAGTTTCCTCTTCAGCAGTCTCCTCCTGAGACTCAGAGTTTTTCTCTTTCTTTCCTCTCAAAGTCTTCTTCGTTGGTTTGAACATGATTTTTGACTTTGGAAAGGAAGTGGAATCGGCAAAAATGTCCTCCTCTTCTCTGCACGTTTCCAAGATAAATGCAATCTTGGTTGCATGTAGAATCTTTCCTTTGATAACTCTGAGCCATTCACCTTACGAATTTGTTTGGCTTGATCACTCACCACCTTGATCAAATAGTGCAACCAATTGAATGTCGTAGTAGGTGAATCTTCAATCGCCGCCATTAGCCTTAACTTAGGCTTGCTTATCTGTTCGAAACTACCAGATTTACTCATGATGCATTTGCTTACAATATCCAACAATACTCGATATTTAGGCTTCAAATGCCTCTTATTCAGAGTAGCTTCAAACTTTACTGGATGCTCAGTAATTTTATCCAAATACTCTTGTTCCCTACCCATCATGTATACTGTAGGGTCTTCACCTTTATCACTTAACTCATATATGGCATTCAGATTCTTAGGAATAATATAAAATTCCCTAACAAAATCGACATATTTCGAACCATGCTCCAAATCTTGAGGCGTAATCGAGACTCTATGCAATTCTCATCATCTAACTGCATATTAGAAACAAACTCAATTACCTCATTCGCATATTCGGCCTCTGGTTGATTCGCGACCAGGCACGTAAGCTTTGCCAAACGAATCATACGCAATGCCTCTTCCTCGTGAGTTGCATTGGAAGTGCTTTCTAGAGAAACGACATATTCATACCATGGTTTGTTGGAAATGGCGAGTTTGTCATATACAGAGAGTATCATTTTTAGAGAATTTCTGGTGAAGGGTTTTGAGATAGGTAAAAATTTCTGGGCAATCGAGGGTTTCGAAGCAGAGTGTTGTGAAGATGAAGGCTTTTTTGGAATAGGGCTTGAATGAAATTTTTCAATGGATATAGGATTTTGATTTATGGAAAATTGCGTAGATGAAGGTTTTGACGGTCAAGATTAAAAACCGACTAAAACGGGTATTTGAAATGACGATTTTGCAAATACTAAGCCGCCAATTTATCCCTATTGGTGATTAATGAACAATGCATTTAATTACTGTTCCTGCAGACCATTGACTTTCCTCGTGGATTTCTAAGGTCCCGCCCAATTATTTCTTCAGGTGTTTTGTCATTTATTGCCAATGATTACTGAGATTCAGACAGACAATAAATGTGGTGCATGTTCAGACTAATTTTCTCCATCAGTCTTACTGAGTTTTGACCTTGATAAAATGTCAGTATAATACTGAGTACTGAACTTCAGGATAACTGAGTTTCCCAAGACTCAGTGTTCAGGACTCTCAATTTTATCCTGAGTTTTTTCAGTAAAGATCTGAGAAAACTTCATGCATCTGAAAACCTTCAATTTTTCAGATTTGCTTTATTCACCTGGATCCAACATACCTAATGCAACTGATAGTTCCTAAAATCTTGATTCAGCCAAAGGTTTAGTCAAGATATCAGCTCTCTGTTTATCAGTATGAATTTTCTCCATTCTGATGCTTTCTTCTCAACATGATCTCTGATGAAGTGATGTCTGATATCAACATGCTTACATCTGGTGTGCAATACCGGATTTTTTGTAATAGCAATTGCACTATTATTATCACAAAATATAGGTACTTCATTGGCTATAATCTTATAATCCCTCAATTGTTGTCTGAGCCAAAGAATCTGTGCACAACAGCTTCCTGCAGCCATGTATTCAGCTTCAGTAGTATTGGTTGCTACTGAGGTTTGTTTCTTTGAAAACCATGATATCAGTTTACTTCCAAGAAATTGAAAAGTTCCTGTGGTAGACTTCTTGTCAATTCTACATCCTCCATAATCTGCATCTGAATAACCAGTTAATTCAAGGTTATCATCAGCTGGATACCATAATCCTCTATTCACAGTGCCTTTAAGATATTTCAGAATCTTTTTGGCAGCCTCCATGTGACTAGC
This sequence comes from Stenogyne calaminthoides, assembly GCA_037126765.1. Lineage (NCBI taxonomy): Eukaryota > Viridiplantae > Streptophyta > Magnoliopsida > Lamiales > Lamiaceae > Stenogyne > Stenogyne calaminthoides. The sequence continues at coordinate 24,349,544 of JBBCBC010000001.1, forward strand.
CTTAGGATTAGCTTGGTATCTTGCACATATCCCAACAACAAATGTTATATCAGGCCTACTTGCTATGAGATATAGCAGTGATCCAATGATCCCTCTATAATCAGTGTGATTTACTGATTTGCCTTCAGGATCAAGATCCATCTTGTAGTTAGTATTCATGGGAATTCTAACTGCATTGCAATTCTGTACTCCATACTTTGCAATCAGATCTCTGGTGTATTTTGCTTGATTGATGAATATTCCTTCCTTAGTTTGTTTCACCTGAAGTCCAAAAAAGAAATTCATCTCCCCCATCATTGACATGTCAAACTTTCCTTTCATCAGAGTAGAAAACTTTTCACATAACTGATGATTTGGAGATCCAAATATGATGTCATCCACATAGATCTGAACTAGTAAAATATCCTTCCATCTTCTATCCTGAACAAAGTCCTATCAACAGTTCCTTTGATAAAACCACGGTCAGTAACAAACTGAGAAAGGGTATCATACCATGCTCGGGGTGCTTGCTTAAGACCATACAAGGCTTTCCTGAGCCTATAAACTTGGTCTTTCTGACAAAATCCTGGAGGTTGTTCCACATATACTTCCTCCTTAAGCACACCATTCAGAAATGCACTTTTCACATCCATTTGATAGACTGTGAATTTCATATGGGCAGCATATGCAAGAAACAATTTGATGGCTTCTAGTCTTGCAATAGGTGCAAAGGTTTCATCATAATCCAAGCCTTCTTCTTGGGAATAACCTTGTGCAACTAGCCTTGCCTTTTTCTCACAATGTTGTTGTTTTCATCTCTATTATTCTTGAACACCCACTTAGTTCCAATCACATTGTGCCTTTTAGGTCTGTCCACTAGCTCCCAAACTTCATTCCTTGTGAACTGATTCAATTCTTCTTGCATAGCAACAATCCAGAATGAGTCTTGTAGAGATTCTTCAATCTCAGTAGGTTCTTTTTCAGATAGGAAGCAGCAGAACAAAGCACTTTCTCCATGGAACCGTCTTGTCTTTACTCCTTCTGATAGATCACCCACAATCTGATTTGTAGGATGGATATCCAACCATTTTCTCCTAGATGTTCCCCCTCCAGTAGTGTCCTCAACATCAGAAATGTTAGGTTCAGGCAGTTCATCAAATTCAGGGAACAACAGAAAAGGAGAAAGGGAATCATCTTCCTCAGGGGAAATTCCATTCAGAACATTGTCAGAGACATTTATTCCCCCTTGGTTGATAGATTCAGAGTTTGCCTCAGTTGTGACCACATCTTCATCGGCATTACACATACGAGTCCGAGGCGGTGTATGTTGGGATTGGTCGACTTCGAGGTGTGTTAGCTTTCCTTCGATTGGAGAATTTCCATCCCGAGTCTCACCATCCTCGAGTTTTTCCATCCCGAACTTCTTTTGTCGAAGTCCGATTCACTCCATTCATAGAAAGTGGTGACTTCTTCTTTTTCGTGTTCGGAGGATTTCTTTTTAGGGCTAAGTCTGGTGATTCTCTTGGTCGAGTTCTCTTGAAGTCATGTTCTGTTTCTTCCGAACACAAGTAGATTCATCAAAAACAACATGAGGTGTTTCTTCCACAATAAGAGTCCTATAGTTGTAAACTCGAAGGCTTTTCTTGACTTGAGAATATCCTAAGAATATCCCTTCATCGACTTTGCTATCAAAAGTTTTCAACCGATCTTTACCATTATTGTGTATGAAACACTTGCAACCAAAAACACGAAAAGAAAAGAAACAAGAGGCTTCCTTTCATTCCACAGCTCATATGGAGTTTTTCCTTGATTATTGGTCAACATGGATGCATTACGAGAGTAGCATGCGGTGTTGATAGCTTCAACCCAAAATCTCTTAGGAATATCGACCAAAGAATCATTGTTCTTGCGACTTCTTCTTTGAGTCTTATTTCTTCTTTCAAGAACACCATTACATTTGTGGGGTCCTTGCAGCTGATGTTTCATGGGTTATTCCATTTGCTGCACAATAATCAGATATGATATGATTGATAAACACAGTTCCTTTATCTGGTCTGATTTTGACCACACACAGATTCTTTTTCAAGATCTTGAGCCTTTTCAATAATTGAGGCGATTTTATGCGAGTCTCTTTCTTACTGAGTAAGAATATGACCCATGTGTATCTAGAGTAGTCATCAACTACCACAAGTGTGTATTTTCTGCCATTAGTGCTCACAGTTCTTAGGTACCCATTTGGTGTAGGGTCCTACCAGGTTAGCTGTACCTTTTGGAACCCAAATCTGCCTAACAACTCTAATTACTTTAGAGTGGCTGATTTGTCTCCCATAAACATCTACATACACATTCACCACCCTAGGTGCCTTGGCAATATCCACGTGTATGAGTGCCAGCCTTAGCATGAACATGAGCCTTAGAGTTCTTCTTGGGTTCGGGCCTTTTTGTTCAAGTGCCTTAGCTTTTTTGTGCAACCGGTCTCTGTCTCTGTGACTTGGGTTAGAAACCTTTACCCTTAGGCAAGGGGGTTTGGGTTACTGTCTTGAAATTGGGGTCTTTCGATGTCGAGGACTTGGTCTTTTCAGGTTGAGAATATCTCTTTGAGTGTTTCTCTTCGAAAAATTCATCGATGGTTGGTCTGAGATCTCTTTAGGTTGGTATTCTTAGCTTTGAGGATTTGAAGTCTTGGCTTTGAAGATTTCCCTCTTGAGTGTTCAGGTTTTCTAGCCTTTAATGAGGTCTGGGCTTTCTTCCCTGAACCTTCAGTTTTTCTGAAACCATAGGTCCTTTACCATTGTCTAAAACTCTGGGTTGTTCTTCAAGAAGAAGATTAGATGCCCTTTGGTTTAACAAAAAGGCAGTCTTGGTGCTACTAGAGCTGAAGATTCGAGAAGACCTTGTGAGGTTCCCCCTGGAATGTATCCCAATCCGGCTTTTTATAGTTCTTGGTCTTTGATAACTCGAATTTCATCTATTACTTTAGATCGAAATTCAATAGAGCTACCTTTTCTCTAGCTTTGTCCTCACATTTCTTTAGAGTTTCATGCGTCTCAAAGAGGTCATTGAACTTAGTTCTGATATGCTGAATCTCTTTAGTGGATTTCTCTAATTTTCCATTCAGGATCTCTATCACCTTCTCTTTTTCTGAGAGTTGTACTTTCAGAACATCCAGTTCATCAGTAGTTCCCATCAATTGAGAAGTGATCTCAGCATTTTTAGAGTCTTTCCACTTGATTCTCGTGATCGGTTCTTGTTACGCTCTTGAGTTTCAGTGAGTAGTTCTTATAACACAGAATAGTCCTTCATAAGATTCTCAAACGAATCCATCAGGTCAAAGTTACTGTTTACAGTTGAACTTGAGAACTCATGTGCTTGTGTAGGAGTAACAATAGAGATAGAAGAATTTACCTCCTCCACAGCCATAAGACAGACATCATCACTGTCACTGTCTGAGAAAATATCATCTGAGGAACTGGAACCTTCTTCAGAATGTTCTTCCTCTTCTGCAATCATAGCTTTCTTGCTGGAGATCTTCCTGTCTCTCATGGCTTGTCTCTCCTTTCTTTCTTTGGCACTCAGCTCAGGACAGTCATAGTGAAAGTGACATTTCTTCTGACAGTTGTAGCATCTGTTGGTATCATCATCCTGATCACTTTCCTCCTTGGTCTTAGAGTCCTTCTTCTTGGATGAGGATCCTTCAGCTTTGTGGTCCTTCCTTTTCTCAGTGTATCTGTCCTCAGCTTCTGAGTCTCTCTTGTACCTGTGATTCCTGTAGTATTTCTTATATTTTCCATAACTGCTATTGAGTCTTTCAAACCTCCTTGCCATCAGTACTAGCTTATCCTCTTGCTCATCCTGATTTCTGGCAAGTGAGTTTTCAAACTCTCTAGTTTACAGGGTTTCTCTTTGGCTTTAAAAGTCACATTCTTGCTAGATGAAGAATCATCTTTGCTGTCAGATTCTTAGTTTTCTTGTCAATCACAAACTCATAAGCTTTCAGTTCAGAGAAAACTTGTTGGGATGGCATGGAATCAATATTTTTGGTGTTTTCAATCACCACAACATGTATATCCCATTTCTTAGACAATCCTCTAAGAATTTTCAGTGCCACTTCTCTCTGTGGGCATCTTTTCCCAAGAGCACTTAGATCATTCATGATGCAAGTGAATCTGACCTCAAGTTTGTCAATGGACTCACCATCTTCCATTTCAAAGCCATCAAACTTTCCAATAGCAACAGAAAGTTTGTTTTCCTTAATATGATCTGTGCCTTGACACATAACAGTAAGTGCGTCCCATATTTCTTTTGCAGTTTCACATTGAGAAATCATTCCCATAACCCCATCATCAATAGTGTTATACAAAGTATCTTTAGCAATGTAGTCCAGATTGACTAACTTTCTCTCATCAGGAGTCAGTTGGTCATCAGGTTTAGGAAATTCATCCCTGGGATCATTTCTCTCAGTATCAGTGATTCTGGGATTTACAACAGTAAATTTGAATGGTCCTTCAGAAACCACTCTCCACATTCTTTCATGTTTTGAATATAGATGAGCCTGCATTCTCATTCTCCATAGGTCATTGCTCTCAACAGAGAACATAGGAAGTTTCTTAGAAGGCATGATGACTGAGCCTTGTAAGATATCAGCAAATAGATCTATTCAGTAGACCACCAAAGTCTTTCAGCAAATAGACTATGGCTACCAAAGCAAGTGCTCAAAATGAATCACTGCTCTAATACCACTTGTTGGTCCCAATGCTAACGAGTCTCACACGTGTATGGGAGGGGAATACACGTGTTCAGTGATTTTTAAAACTTTTCTTTAACTGAGGTCAGATGGGTCATGTTATCCTGATAATTTTGCCCTGAGAAACACGGATTGCCCTGAGTCAAAGTCTACTGAGACAATGATCTGGATCTGCTTTCAGAAGCTTCAGATTAGCCCAACTGATCCTGAATTTATCAGAGATCCCGAGGAGCTTGGATCAGATAATTATCTTACTAAACACTCAGTAGAGTTAGTTCAGTTTGGTAACTATCTGTTCTAGATACTCAAGTGTGCGGAATGGTTGGCCCTAAGTTTATACTCGTTTTAGCTTTGCTGAAATATCTTCCTTTCAATAAAACAGTGATTAAGGTTGTGATCAATTTGATGCAAGTTCAGTGGATTGGTTCCAACTGAATATCAGTGAAATATGTTTTCAGTGAAAAATATGCAATAGATAATAATGCAGTACAGAAAGCAAACAACACAGCAATTATAGTGTTTCAGAGACTCAAGCTCCTACATCCACTCTCTCTGATCTTCAGAGAAATTCATTAACCACTTCCTAAAGCTTTCAGGCTAACTCACTGTAGCATACTCACTTTTCTACCTTGAGTTTTCTGGTTGACTCACTGTAGCTTACTAACTCAAACACACACAAGTGTTCAAACTACCACAAGTAGCTTACTAACTTCTTCTCTAAAGTTTTCTGGCTAACTCACTGTAGCTTACTCACTCTTTACAACTCTAACTCACCAACAAAACACACACAAACTACCTTAACAAAGGGTTTGGGTTTGGGTTTTGAGTTGGTTTCCAACTAGGGTGAGATATCCTTAACAATAAGAACTAATGCAAAGGCTAGGATATCTCTTCTAAGCATTGGATATATCTATCAATCTAGGCTTAGAATACTGAGCTCTCTTCAATGTGAAACACTTGAAAAATTCTAGGGTTTTCGAGTGCTTCAATTTGCAATAATACGAATGAGCTCTTGAGTTGCTTTGAAATTTCCCGTAACCTCTCAATGTAAAGGGTCACTGGTATTTATAGGCAACTTCACCAAGGTCACTCTTTGAAAACTATCCGTTGGAAGAGATAGCTTTATGAGTTTCCTCTTCTGGTGTTTGATGAACGGCTATTTTTAGGGTTTGAACACTCCCTTGCATGTTTTAGGAAATATCCAGTCATGTAGCCAATCACCAATTTTTGCAGTCCGGAACTTAGTACTACTGACATAATTCAGGGTCCTGTCGCTTTCAGTGTCAGTGAAGTACAGTGTTGTCTTTCTCTGATTTGTTCTTGTTTTCAGTGAATGTAGACAAACAAAACGGTTCTTTTTGGTCAATCTCTCTGAATGAGATAACCTTAAACAACACTTAGACTTAGTTCCTTTTGTTCTGCACTAGAATTTTTTGGGCAATATCTACTTTTCTGAACATGTGCGTTTTTCTCAGTTTTGTAGTCTTCAGATAGATATTATTCAGTGCCTCTGAACATTCAGGTTATACTGAGTATTCAGTATCTTACTGAGTCTTCAGTAACTATTGAGTCTTCAGTGTCTTCAGCTACTTACTGAGTCTTCAGTGTCTTCAGCAACTTACTGAGTCTTCAGTGTCTTCAGCAACTTACTGAGTCTTCAGTGTCTTCAGCAACTTACTGAGTCTTCAGTGTCTTCAGCAACTTACTGAGTCTTCAGTGTCTTCAAGATCTAACCTGATCTATATCTGCTAACTATACATTGTGCAGATATCTTCCTGAACCAATCTATGCTGAAACCTGACTCAGACTATCAAGATTATCCTGAACATGTCATACTCAGGAGTTTTTGGGATCTAATCAAAACTTCTTTATTAAATTCATCTCCCAACAGTTTACAAAATATTAAAAATATTAATATAATTCAAATATGCAAAATATAATTTTATATATTATTATAGTTGATGACTCTATAAAAAACAAACAAGTCTAAAAAAATATTTGTAAACAACATTTGTTGTATACTTGAAGGTCCCCCATCAGAACTGAGACACACAATTTTCATACTTTTTTTGTTTTTAACTTTGAGACTGCAACATATAATTGTACGTGTGAAAATCGACTTGGAAGATACAAACCTACAGTTGAAAAAGATTTATACGAACTTTTATTAATCGTCATCGCAAAATATAATAGGAATGAAAATTGCTTTATTTTAAATTTTATAGGCATTGTTTGGTTTGCATTACTTAATATTATTTTTGGAATGAACACCTTATTCCCAATATTTTTTCCTGAAATGATTTGTTCTTTAAAAAATATGATTTTCCAGATCTGTGACAATCAACCTTGTGATATTGCACAAATTTGACTTTACGTCAATATTCCTAATAAGCATTACATGCACTCTTGCCTTCAAAATGAAACGATGGTTTGGTAGTTCGGAGCATTTAATAGAGAAAATTAATAGAAAGCAACTCTCTAATAGAAAAATTCCCGCGAACCTCGCGGGTTGAAAGAGATTTTTTTATGTAAAATAAAAAAATAAAATTTTAATATTTTTTTATTGTTTAATATTTTTATGGTCAAAATCATTTATTAATCACAAAATATTAAAAATAAAAATTTAAATAAATATGCAAAAAGTGAAAATATGTTTTTTATACTCGATGACTTTATAAAAAAAACAAAAGAATTCACAAATTTAGATTTAAAAAAAAAAATTGAAGTTACAAATTTCAAAAGCTTCTTTGTAAACAAACATTTGTATGGTCTCCCATTCGAACAGATACACATAGAACTGTCATTGTGTGAAAACCGATTTGGAAAGATACAAACTTACACTCGAAATAGATTGACTCTAACTATTTTAAATTTCATTGCATTACAAATTTATAGAATAACATTCAAAAGAATGAGATCATAACATACCAATTTTATTTTCATATCAACATTAATTCTTGCTTGATTATTCTTGACTCAGTCATATGTAAAGCCCATGGATGTTCAATCTCTTAGAGTAAAATTTGGAAGATAATCTTCTGGAACCTTCCCACATCTCAACATATAACTTGCATTTAACCGCATATGTTTATATGCTCTCATCCTCTCAACACATGTAGAGAATGACCAACTAATGTTAAGGCATGCATGCAAGAATTGAGACTATGACGTTATTTCATTGATTGCGTTCACCGTATTGTATCCGACATATGAGGATGGTCTATAAATGTTTATATGTCGAGCTACGTAAGAGAACCTTTGTCCCGTAATTTCATTAAGCTTTGTGCAAAAATTCTACCTATTGTAGACTTTTCTCTACTTATCACTCTTCTTCTTTTGATCAAATTTCTCACTCATATTTAGTTTGCTAAATTGTACCACGTCTCATGTATGAGACCGTCTCATATGAGTTTTTATCTAAAATTTAATAGATATTCATTAATTAAAGAATTAATAATCAATCTTAGTTTTTAAATCACGTACGGTCAATCTCTTAATGCACGCTCAATCTTAATCAAATAAAATTTATTATATATTCATTAATTAGCATTAATTGGAGTTATGGGAGTTATAATGTGGATTGGTGAATTCGTGGAGTGTTTGGGTGCTTGGTGTACTAACTACTAACAACTAACTTTGTCCGATCAAAAAAAAATTAGCATTAACTAAAATACAATATAAGTAAAGTTTTTAAATCACGTTCGGATAACATTAATATATCTTCAGCATTAATTAAAATACAATATAAGTAAGGTTTTTAAATCACATTCGGATAGCATTAATATATCTTCATTAATTAGCATTAATTGTGCAATCTTAGTTTTTAAATTACGTTCAATCTCTTAATGCACGGTCACTACAAAATAACACTGATTTAACGAGGGAAATTAAAGAGGGGAAAAAAACCATCGGTATTTAACGAGGGTTTTTACGAGGGATAAGCTGAACGAGGGCTTTAACGAGGGTACGCCCTCGTCAAAATTTAACGAGGGCAGCAACCCTCGCTAAAACCCAGGTGTCAGATCCGTGTTAGTCAGCGAGGGCACATTTCCCTCGGTAAAACGCTTGGCACAGTCAACGAGGGCAGACAACCCTCGACAACTCCAACGAGCAGTCAACAAGGGCTTTTCCCCCTCGGTAAATCCTGCAGTTCCTGACACGCCATTTCCCGAGGGCAACCACCCTCGTTAATGCCCTCATCCCCTTATAAATACAGTCTAACATCGCCCATTTCGTCCCATTTTGCCCGTTTTGTTGTTGGAGAGAAGAGGAGAGGAGGCGAAAGCTGAGGGAAGCAACCCATTTCGTTAATTTGAGGTAAGTATTAGTTATTTAATTATTTAGTATTAGTATATTGTGTATTTAGTATTACTTGTTTATGTATTTAGTATTAGTTGTATTAGCTTAAATTTTAATTTAATTTAGCTTAAATTTGCTTAATAATTGTATATTTTAAATATATTTTAGCTTAATTGTGTAGTTGTTTAGCGTATATATATTATTTGTAGTGTATATTTTAGCTTAATTGGTTGTTTAGTGTAATATTTTAAATTTGGTTGTTTATTTATTTAGTATTAGCTAGTTGTTTTACTATTAATTAATTAGTATTAGTTGTTTTAATATTGTTTTCGTATTATTTTAATTTTTAGTTGGACGTTTGAGTGAAGGGGCGAAACTAGAGCAATTTCACCTCTTTTTTGGGAGTTAAGGTATGTATTTTTTATTTTAATCGTTATTATATAAGTATTAGTTGTTTTGTTATTTAGTAATAGTTATTTTAATATTGTTTAGTATTAATATTTTAAATTAATGTGTATATATATTGTGTAGTATTAGTTGTTTAATTATTTAGTATTAAATATTAATAATGCAAGTAGTATTATTTATTTATGTTAATTTAATTTATTTAATCTAATTATGCATATTTGCATGTAGTATTAATGTGTATATATATAGTATTAATTTGTTGTTTAATTATTTAGTATTATTTATTATATTAATTATGTTGGATGTTGGAGTGGAGGGATTGATGTTGATGAATATTTGTTGGTTATTGTTTGTTGTAGAACATGTGCGTTCCGACTTGATTGATTTTAATTGATTAAGTCGGAAATGGATGCACGCAGGATCTTGATTAATTGGGGAATACGATAAAATAAGACGAAACTCTGCCGAAATTTTTAGAAAATATTAATTATTAATTATTAGTTATTAATTAGGCTTTTGAATACTAATTAATTCGTAAATATTTTAAACAGATAATTGATATGGATTATTCCATCCGTTTACGTTGGATGTATGGTCCTAGATCGATTAATGGCAATATATCTCCCGAATTCTACAGTGGACTTGAATCTTTTATAGATTTCGCCACTAGTAATGGGATGATTCAGGGCAAGATTAGGTGTCCCTGCAATAAATTTCGATGTCGGAACAATAATACGCATCATGACCCTGATGAGGTGAGAGCACATTTGTATAGAAATGGGTTCATGCCCAATTATTGCAATTGGATTTTTCACGGTGAGGAAATGTGGGGTCATGAATACGATCATCTGTCTGCTTCGACTTCACACGGGCCGGTTGATGAGACTTTTGCATCTAGCTCGTACCACGATATGATAACGGACTTAACCTCTGGTCCCCACTTAAATGTGGATGATGAGACCCCTAATGAGGAACCTCCTAATGAGCATGCTGCACATTTTTATAACATGCTTCGTGCAGCGAATCGGGATATAATGCCTGGTTGCGAATCGCACTCACAGTTGTCATACAATGCCCTGTTGCTGAACATTAAAACTGAAAACAGACTGTCAGAAAGGGGCTATAATCAAATGGTTGATGCGATTCGTGTTCTTTGTCCGAATAGTCTGGTGCCCAAGAAATTTTCTGATAGCAAACTGCTGATGAGTGAGATGGGTCTTCCAGTGGAGAGGATTCATTGTTGTGCACATAACTGCATGTTATATTGGGGTGCAGACGACGAACTTGAAAACTGTAAGTTTTGCAGTCGGGCACGGTTCAAACCTGCTAGACGTGACGTGAATGGGCGATTGAAAAAGAACCGTCCTTTTAAGGAGATGTTCTATTTTCCCATCATCCCTCGTCTATAAAGGTTGTATTAGTCTAATGCTACTGTGAAGGATATGACATGGCATGCACGTTGCTTGAACGACCACTCCGGTGTCATGCGTCACCCTGCAGACTCACAGGCTTGGAAACACTTGGATCAGTCGCATCCTGATTTTGCTTCAGAAATTCGGAACGTGAGGTTGGGCTTGAGCACTGACGGTTTTCAACCGTTTGGGGCGCATGGGAAATAATATTCATCATGGCCAGTGATAGTGACACCGTAAAATCTACCCCCGTGGTATTGCATGAAGGATCAATTCATGTTTCTTACGGTTCTAGTGCACGGTCCAAAGAATTCAAAAGATAAATTGGATGTATTTTTGCAACCACTGATCCGTGATTTGATGTTTTTATGGGAACAGGGAGTGGTAATGTACGATGTTGCTACAAAGCAGAATTTTATGATGCGGGCTGCACTAATCTGGACCATCAGTGACTTTCCAGCTTACTCGATGTTGTCTGGATGTAGCACAGCTGGAAGACTTGCTTGTCCACACTGTGAAGATTACACTGAGGCTTTCAGTCTGAGGCATAGTCGCAAGCAGTCGTGGTTTGACAACCATTGTAAGTTTTTAGATAGACGTCATCCGTACCGAAGGAACAAGACTGCATTAAAAAAGAATGTAGTAGTTGATGACGATCCATCTCCCATTTTGACAGGTGATCAGATCCTCCAGCAAATCGATTGGATTGGCTTGAAGAAAGTAACAGAGTTCGGTGCTGATGCTCACAACAAAGGTTTACAATGTGGTTGGAAGAAGAAAAGTATTTTCTGGGATTTGTCGTATTGGAGCTCGTTGTTGATCCGACACAATTTGGATGTGATGCACATCGAAAAAAATGTGTTTGATAATTTGTTCTACACGGTGATGAATGTCGAAGGGAAAACAAAGGACACAACTAAATCAAGAGATGAACTTAATGAATACTGTCGTCGACCCTCGCTGCAGAAATGTCCACACACAGGAAAGTACCCCAAAGCTAGTTATTCCCTTGATAAGAAGCACAAAGATATGGTTTGCAAATGGGTAGATGAGTTGAAATTTCCCGATGACTATGTGTCCAACTTATCTCGGTGCGTAGACTGGACAAAATTGAAGATGTTTGGGATGAAGAGTCGTGATTGTCACGTATTTATGCAGAGACTACTCCCAATTGCTTTCCGTGAGATTCTGTCGTCTAAGGTTTGGCAAGCCATCACTGAGATCAGTTTGTTCTTCAAGGAGTTAACATCGAGGACCATTACTGTAGAAAACATGACTCAGTTGGACAATGATATCCCAGTGATCTTGTGCAAGTTGGAACGTATATTTCCACCAAGCTTCTTTAATTCGATGGAGCATCTTCCTGTCCATCTTGCATATGAACCAAAAATTGTTGGTCCAGTACAATATAGATGGATGTATCCATTTGAGAGGTACGTAATCTATTTAACTCATTCAATTATTTGATAAAAAAAATACAATTTACACTTACCCATTCAATTGAATTAGGTATCTTCACAACTTAAAGTTAAGTGTGGGTAACAAGGCACATGTGGAAGCTTCAATTGCAAATGCCTATTTAACAAAAGAAGCATCAATGTTTTGTTCCCATTACTTTGAGGAACATGTGCTGACGAGGAAACACAATAGACCTCGCAATATACCCCGTGAAGTACCACGATCAGTGGGAGGTAAACTCTCGATATTTGTGCCTCCTGGTAGTACACTTGAAAAAAAGGGTAGAAGACCAATTGTAGACTTGGAGAAGCGAATAGCTCATACGTACGTGCTACTAAATTGCAACGAAGTGCAACCATATATTAAGTAAGTGAATTAATTCTATATTAATTTGATTTGATATTTACAACCGTAATTTCTCATCGAAATTTACAATTGTAGTGTATTTTTCGAGCAACTACATACAGTTCGACCGAATCTATCAAATGCTGAAAAAGATGAATTTCTTCAACAACAATTCGCATCGTGGTTTGATCAACTTGTAAGTGATATAGCTAATGGTTAACTTCAATTAATATATATATATATAGTATAGTATTCTAATAATTAAGTATTTCGTCAATAATATATAGGTGAGGACACATCGTATTCAGGATGAGTCTATATGCGATCTTTCGGGCGGTCCTCTTAGTAGTGTCACCACGTACCCTGGATATTACGTGAATGGATTCAAATTTCACACACGAGCTTATGGCGCATCTAAGGCCACTATGAACAGTGGAGTTTGTATTAAGGGAACAAACTATGATTCAAAAGAAAATGATTTCTACGGGATACTTGAGGAGGTATTGGTGTTGGAATATCCCGGACTTACCGAAAGAAAAGTAGTTTTGTTCAAGTGTGAGTGGTTTGATCCAACTGTGCCAGTGGGAACAAGAATACATCCCAATTATAAGCTCGTGGACGTTAATCCGAGAGGACGATATGACCGTTTTGATCCATTTGTGCTAGCAAGTCAAGCCAGTCAAGTTTATTATTGCAAGTACCCCGGATCTATGCGGGGCCAAGATTGGTGGGCTGTTTGCACCACAAAACCGAGATCCTTAGTGGAAATCGATAGAAATACCGCACCAGAGCTTCCCCCACTCCAAGAGGACGACATATCATCCCAAATGAATGTGCAAATAGATGATAATTGATGAAACTAATTAATATATTTGTTATTTACGCTTGTTTTTAATTATTGATATTGATGAAGATGATATATATAAGTTGTGAAATTAGTTGTTTTAATTAACGTATTGATGATGTATGTACTTGTTTTAATCATCCATCTTGTAATATTTAATTTATTTAACCAATGTTAAAGATGACCGGAGGCAGAAGTATACGAAAGACGCTCAGCAGACATCTATTCGGGAGATTCAGTGGATCAGGGTCGAATTCCCGTGAAAATAATGAAGAGGAAGAGCAGAATCGGGTACCGATACCCGATGTCGAGACGACGAGTACTACTGAAGATGACCACCGTGATGAATCAACTGAAGGTGGCGATGATGATTCATCTAGGTCTTGGGAGATTAACGAAGAGGAATTCGCAAATCATGATTCACCACAGATTCGATTACCTATACAAGTGTGGAATGGAAAGTATGTTATACCACTATATCTTTTAATTTATATATCATATAATATATACGTGTGTAACACTCTTTTAATTTTACAGGTTGTATCCCTCGAATAAATGTTCGAGGATTATCAGGAACATCATGTCCCGAGATATGGAGTTGGGCGGGTACACGTGGACATTGGTTTCTGAAAATCGGAAAAACAGGTGGTGGAAGACATTCCATGTATGCATTCGTTTGATTAATTTAAGTAGCTTGTTCATTATGTTGTTACTTATACGCCGATCTACGTTTAACGTTCATTTTTTTATTAGAGGGATGTCACTTGGGATAAAAGCTGGGAGGACACAAGACAAATCAAAGATTTGTTTATGCGGAGGGCTAGCATCCGGTATGTTGATCTTCTCAATAACTGGAAGACGATACACCGTAAGAAGGGAAAGGTGCCCCCATGGGATGATGATGTGTGGAGGGCATTGAAAGATTACTGGATCTGACCTGAAGTCATAGCTAAAACCGAGCAGTGCCGCAAAAACCGGACCTCCAAAAAATCTACGCATCATGGAGGATCAAAAGGAGCGATTGATTTTGCGTATGCCTTTGTAAGTAGTTTTTGCACCACCACAAATCGATATTTTTATTACTTTATCATAATAATTAATAGTAATTAACAAAACTATACAAAATTGTCAGTACTATAAAAATGGACGCCTCCCAACGACATGGGAACTCGTGAATAATTTTCACAATAAAGATTCCACGTATGCTGAGATGGAAACCATACTTGTAAGTGCTCAAAGTAATGTTGTTTATTCAATATATAACTTAGTTAATTAATAGTATATCTAATTTTAAATGTCAAAATATTTGTATGTCAGCGAGAAGTGGAGGCACGGATCAATTCTGAGTTCCCCCAGGATGCAGACTAGTACGAGCGAAGTAAACAAGCCAGCACGTACTATACACAGCAGGTGGCGTACTCCCACGGGAAATACAGGGGTTTGGGCCAAATGTCGGAGTTGGGGCGCATTCAATCTGGCCCAGGCGGGACATCTGGGGGCACCTCTATCGGCGACTACTCCAAGTTTGATCAAGAGCGCTTTCTGGCACAGGAGCACGAACTCGAGAAGGAGAGACAGCAATGAGAGGAAATAGCCAGACAGATGGCATAAATGCAAAGGCAAAAGACCAGATGTCACAAATGCAAAGCCAAGTGAACCAGATGAGCCAATTTTTCTTGATGTGGCAGTCAACCGTTGCTCCCCAGCAACCATCGTGGCAAGGAACCGGTGGTCCGCAGATGGGTGTTACTCCCCAGCAGTGGTTATAGGGAATCGGTGGTTCCCAACAGTGGGGTAGTCAGACCGGTAATTTTACACAGCTTCTCCAGCCGACCGGTGGTTATTATGATCCTGTACCACATCCTGGTCTTTTTGTTCCTCCATTCCCTCAGTTTCGTGCTCCTGTAGGTCCTAATGCTCCTGTAGGTCCCAATGGTTCTACTGCTCGTGCTCGACACCGTTCCGTCGACTCTTTCGGCAGTACTCAAGGAATCACTGAAATGTTGAGAAGTGTCGGTACATTTGATCCCAATTTGTTTCCTCCTAATCAATTTCCCCCGGCAAATGACAATGATGATGATGGTGATGGTGATCGATGATCATGTGATGAATTAAACATTTGACTGAATATTAATTTTGTTATGTTGTATATTACTTTTGAACGCCACGTTTTTTGATATGTTTTAATTAGAATATTTGATATGTTTTAATTAGAATATTTTGATATGTTTTAATTAGAATATTTGAACGCCACATGCATGTGTGTTTTATGTTTATTTGTTGATTAATTTCTACTATTAGTTTGTGAGAATGCTTTAAAATTTTATTGAAAATATTTAAAAAATAATGATCAATATGTATATTTGTTAGTAAATATTACATACGTAAATATGATTATTTAAATTTTTTCCCTTAAAATTAATTTAATTCAAACGTATTAGGATTACTTTTAGTGAAAAAGAGTATTAAAATGATTATTTGAAAATATTTTAGAAAAAATAATTAATATAAACATATATTTATAAATGTATTCATAATAATAAATAGTTAATAAGAATATAAAACTAATTATTTAAAATTTTATTAATAATATTTTATAAAAATAATTAATAAAAGTATATATATAAATATATACATAATAATAAACAATGCATAAGAATATAAATTATTTATTTCACAATTTTATTATAAATATTTTAACTTAATCAAAACATATATATGCATGACAAACAATTAAAATAAATGATAGAAGAAAAAAATTTGTAGAAACACAATATATACTACCTATACAATTAAAAATACAACCTAACGAATAACTCGTCTAGCCCAAACGGTTAGGCGGAACATGCAAGGCCTCCACATACCGGTTGGTTTCGTGTTCGAATCACATGGGGGGCGAATTTCGCCCATATATGCTGCTACAGTACCATGGCTCGCGTGTCCCAGTGGTTCCGCGGGTGCACTCGGAGCCTTGCAGCCCGGGCTCGAAACCTGGCCGCAACATTTTTAATACTTGAATTACATTCGCGAGGGGAAAATCCCCCGGCAAAGAACTCGCAAAATTGGCGAGGGCCACGGTCCCCTCGCTAAACCTGCTCTATCAGAAGGCGAGGGCCAGCTGGCCCTCGTTAAATTCAAAGAGGGTCTTAGCGAGGGATGTTTGGTTGGTAAATTAGCGAGGGCTGCGCGCCCTCGGTAAACTGACACATGTCAGGCCCTCGCCAAAGCCCTCGCTATTCGGCGAGGGATTTTTTTCCCCTCGTTAAATAACTACCGACGAGCATTAAAATCCCTCGTTAAAACCCTCCCTAAGCTCATTTCCCTCGTTAAAACCCTCTTTAAAGCCCTCTTTAAATTGGATGTATTTTGTGGTGGGTCAAACTTAATCAAATTAAAACTATATGAAAGATTAAGCAATTAAAATTATAATTATAATAATCAATCTTCACTAATTAGTTAAGTTGAGTGATTTTAGGAATTTAGATCTCTTAATTCACGGTCAAATTTAAATTTAATTTAAATTAGTCAAATCGTAGATCTAGATCTCATAACACTCATCATAATTGCATATCAACTAATCAACAGATTACTACGATATGTTTGCTTAGTTGCATGCATTAGCAGATTAACTAATAATTTTAAGAATTTAGCGATAGAGATTTGAATAATTGAATTGTTCAATATTAAACAGATTCATGTATGGTTCTTTTGTTGTATATAACACATTGATATATTTGATTTGTTTGGATTTTGCATTCGAATTTAGCAGATATAATTAATAAAGTGAGTTAAATTATATATATGATTGTTTTAAAATTTAAAATTTTAAGATTAATTTAATGGAACTTTTCGATGTTATTTGGAAAAAAATACTGTCAACCAAAAATAAATGTATTCAACCTATAATTATTGATTTCATTCAGTAAATGATCATGGTGAAAATTTTAAAATGAATTATAAATATTTTATTACTTAAATTTAAAAATACAATAGTTGAATGATCAATTAAGACCCATTAAATTACAACATTTTACATTCTAAAAATTACACCAAAATTAATTGTCATTGTTTGCATGCAATGTTATTCTCGTTCATACAATATACATAAATCTGATGAATAAATAAAAAAAATTATTTATAACTTCGAAGATACAATGACTGAAGAGATACATTTCTTACAACATAAAAATCTACACACTAAACATTAGAAGAAAATTAATTGTTTATCCCCAAACTACTAATAATTTTCTAAATACACTCTTTAGATAAGATGATACATATATAATTTTTTTCTAGTCTGCTACTGTTGTAAGGGAAAATAACTAGACTTGAGGAAGGCCGGGAATTGGACCGTCCTATGGTAAGACTATAGTCCGACTTTGCCCAGACAGAGCAAGACTTGAGGCGACTTCGAGGGGTCAGTAAGTCGCTGGCGGCTTGGGATAGCAAAGAGGTCGCGAAGCGACTTGGAAGAACCCGGAAGTCGGGACCGATTAGGTCTCGAAGTCGGGTGAAGATAAACATGGAAAAGATTCGGGTAGTTAGTGAGGCGGATTTCTCGGATCATAACCAGGGCAAGTATATCTGTGAGCGCGACTTGCGGGATAAGAAAGGAAATCCTAACCTTGCGGCTGAAACCCTAGGTTAGCCCACGAGAGGAAGCCCACAAAGATTGTAACCCTAGTTCTATGTCTATAAATATAACTTGTGTTGTACATTGTAAACGATTGAAATCTTAGTATCCTAGGCAGAAATTATACAGTAAAATATCCTGGCTTGGTGCCCCCAGACGTAGTCTATTTCACGGACGAACTGGGTAATAAAATCGTGTGTTATTTATTGCTTTCGCTACTATATTGATCGGAGTCTATCAAATTGTTTGTTTGTTCGTCGGTAATCAAACCGGGTACAACAATTGGCGCCGTCCGTGGGAAGCAATTCCTGAGAAGTAACTCTGTTCGAAGGGAAACCCATCTCGTCTCCGATCAATAGTGATGGCAAGCAATCAAGGTAATCCTAACGGGCATGAGCTGGACGCCCGCGATGGGCGCGAGGCCTCTATGAGCTCTCAACACACCGGCTCACATCGCGCTCGCCAGCCAAACCCGGTGATGACTCCTGACTGGTGGAACCTGTTGCAGACTCCAGAGGACGCAAAGGCAGTGATGGCTGTCCTCAACAAAAAACGCCTCGAATTCGATGACGAGGACGTGCGGCCTCCACCCAAGAAGGCCGCTCAGGAGGCCGGACCCTCGAAGAATAAGGAAGCCCAGGCCTGGAAGGGACATTCGGCGGGCCAACTAGCCTATAATTCGGCTAGACACACCTTGGTCCGCAATCGCCAGCTCCTTAGGAGGCCGGCAGGGTCAAACAACGTATTCAACCGACTTGGCTACCTAGGGGTTCAGAAAGCCCCAGGGATCGTTAAAGATGAGGCGCAATCTGAGTCTCGGCGAGCTGATCAGGTGGAACATGACCTCGTCCTTGCGCTGAACCTCCACCACAACGACCTGCCAAGGGGATCGACCGTGCATTGCGGTGACCCCCCGGCGATGAAGGCAGCAACAGGCCATCGCGACGCTCAGGTCGCAGCATTAACCCGGACGGTCCAACAACTGATGGAGCGCATGGAGAATCGAAATGGGCCAGTGGAGGCAGATCCTTTCCTCGCTGTCCCGGACTCTCCACTCGAAACTCTGGTCACTCTGGCGCCCACCCAAAGGAAGATTAACATAGCGACCTTGGATCACTACAGTGGAAACATGGACCCAAGGGTTCATGTGGCAAAATACAACTCGTACGTGGCCTCTATGGGCGCCACTGATGCGACCAAATGTCGGCTGTTTTCTCTGACCCTGAGCGATCAATCTCACCAGTGGTTTACCTCCCAGCCGCCCTTGTCGGTGGACACTTTTGAGCAGCTCGCTCGCCTGTTCCTGATGCATTTTACTACCCTGGCACCCCGGCCTGCTACCAGGCAGCGTCTGATGAACACCCAGCAGGGGGATACAGAATCTGATCGGTCCTATATTGAAAGGATCGACAAGCTGATCTTGGTAGGAGATCCCATTGGGGATGAAGCAAAACTGCTAGGGGCTGTATCCGGCCTCAAGAAGGGGACAAAACTGTGGCGGCGTATAACGGCCGATTACCCGACTAGTTACGCCGACTTCCGGAGGTGAGCTAGCGACCTGATTCATACGGCGGAACTACTGGAGTCTCGACTCTCTGAAGTTAAGGAGGTCGCTGAGCCCAAGAAAAGTTCCAAGAAGGCTGCCACACAGTACAAGCCGCCTGGAAGTTTCAAGCCTTTTGAAGAGAGCATTCCGATGAAGTTGATGGACGCCCTGGGCATGACCCCCGGGCACATCTTCACCCAGATCCATGAACGAGAATTACTTCTCCCGCCACGTCCGGTAAAGAATAAGGGCAAACAGAACCCCAACAAGTATTGCCACTTTCACGAGCAAACCGAGCACTATACCAGTGAGTGTAAAGATCTGTTGCCCTAACTTTGGAGATTGTACGAAGACGGCCTGCTTGACGAATTCGTCAAGCGACCTCAGAAGAACGGCGACCAGGCTCTGAGAGGTCGCCAGTAAGGAGAGCGCGCCCACAGGAATGACAACCAGGGAGCGGGGCAGGGGGAGCGACATATCCCGCCCATGCTTAAAAATGCGGGAGATCGCGTGATACACACCCTCTCTCCCCTACGGACAGTCGGGGGACTAGCCTCCAGCTCCTCCTCCAAGCGGAAGATGAAGGCCGAAATAAGTGAGATAGAGAACGCCAAGAAGATGGTGTTACCTGTCCTCGCCTTTGGGGAAGAATCCAGCACAATCGAGTTCGGAGAAAAGGACAAAGCTGGAGTGGTCTATCCCTGTAGGTCCCGAATGGGTTTTGTGAGGGTGGAAGTCTAGAGGGTAGGGGTGAATAGACTTCTAAAACTTTTCGTGCGGATCAAGTGTGATTTGCAGATTACCCGATCAGAGTGCTAGTGTATCAGTTTAGACTGATGTTCAATCTTACTGAGTGCCTGAGGGCAGATCAGCTTGATATCTGTCAGTTTAACTGAGAGTGCGGAAGCTTGTTTTAACCCGTGTGATAAACCAATTTTATCAATTCAGATTCTTAAGTCAGTTTTCAACCAGCTGACTAAGGTGTCAACCTGATCAGATCAGTTGCTTGGTGCAGACTGAGCTTAACTTAGAATATGTATGCAGTTTTAAACTCAGTAGTGTGAATAGTGTAAAGCAATAATAAAGTAAGTAAATGCACACAAGACTTTTTATAGTGGTTCGGACGAAACCCGTCTTACGTCCACTCTTCCCTTAACACAGAGGAACCTTAACTGAACTTAACCAAGCTTAGCTGAACTTAACCTGCGGGACTTATATCCCTCACGGGATGGCCAAGATGTTTATTGAGTTCACACTCTACATATGTTTATCGAGTTCACACTCAACCGAACTAGAAATCAGAAAACTATAATCCCTAGTCTGAAATCTTCCGGGAACAAACTTAACCTAACTTGTGTTTGGGTAAAGAATGTTTGAGGGTTCCAAATGGAAATCTATCCTGGTGTTTTTAGGTAGCCAAAATGCTAGTGGGTAGGATTTCTTGCTAAGAACAATGGGATGAACACTCTAAGAATAATCTTAAATATGGTGTTCTTCGAGCGGAAATTCTGAAGGCTTTTTGCTTCTTGAGAATCTGCGTTAATGATGTTGTTCCGCTTTGCTCAATTGTTCATGTGATAGTAGTTGGTCTCTTGTCCTTCCTTTCGAGCAATCCCATTTTATAGACCTCGAAATCAAAGAGCCGTTGGAGAGCAATTTGAATTTCGGGCTATATTAGGTAGGTTGTAGGATATGATTGTGACGTGCTCCGATTATCGGCGTGGCCGTAGGCATGATTAGCGCCATTTTTGTCTGCAGCGTCGTATCCCGCATTGTCAGCTCTTTTTGTTCACGTGTCGCTTTCTCCTTGGCTTCGTGAGGCGGCACTTCAGTAATTTGTCCGTTAGACGATTGATATTACTTTTGTAGAAGATTCGTCTTGTCTGGTGTATATTTTTTATTGTCACGGTGTGGCCGACTTGATCGAGTGGCGATCGATCTACCTTGTTGAGTCTTACATTGCATTATCTTAGCTCAATATGCGGACTCTATTTGAATGTAGGTCTTGGTCTTTTGATCTTGGTGTCTACGAGCCTCGGTGTATTGATCATCTTGAGTCTTGAGTTTATTCTTGAGTCTTGAGTTCATCGAGTTTTCGGTGTATATCTGAGTCTTCGTGTTCATCCGAGTTCAGTTCCGAGTCTTGTGTTCATCTGTCTTCACCTGATCTTCTGACTTCTTGTCTTCTGATATGTTCTTAGTCTTCTGATCATCTGACCTTATCTGGGTCATTTGATACTTCGACCTAACCTATACATATTGAGTTCCCCCTCAATATGTGACCTATCTTTACATCACTATCTATACATTTCAATTTGGTCATCTTAATCGATTCTAAGTCATCGATTACCTAACAGTCCGATTTGGTCCTATTACAACCTGTTTTGGAACTTCCATCAAAACTAAAATACAGATTTCCCAACAATTTCCCCCTTTTTGATGGAACCAAAACACTTAATCAGAAAAACAGATACCATGAATGGAAATGTAGATAATGTAAACAAAGACATACCTCGAAAGACAATGAGATGTTGTCTTAGAATCGATGAGATGGAATATTTCATTCGGATAGGTGTGTGCATTATAGAATACATGAAAAGCGTACCTATCATCTGATTCCAAGTTGTCTTCCTCAGGTGTACTTGAACATTTGTAGCTCTTTGGGGATGCCAAACATCTTGTACATCCTTTGCATTAGTTTGTCCAGCTCTTCTCTTCTATGGATCCCTCCTTTTTCAGCAAATCCATAGTAGGCATTTTTGAACTTTTACGAGGATCTAACTTTTTGTGCGGACCAGAAAGGTGGAAGGAGTACTTCAAAGGGTGGAGCTTACGTATCGGTGACATGATCTTTCCTTCTTTCATCACGATCGGTAGAAGTCCGGATACTTTATTTCTAACCAGTTCTGGAATTCATCATCATTTTCAGTCTGATCTTGATGAATTAGAATCTTCTCCAGGATGTATACGTCACATAACCATTCTCCTCTGATCTGATCCAACTCTGGAAGCAGATCTTGTCGTCTTTGAGAGGATGTCTTTAACAGTCTTGGGAAGGGCATTCTTCTCCCAAGCAATCTCCTCTGCTGTGCAGCCTTCGTTCTTCCTCTTGCCGGATGTAGCGATGTTCGGTCCCTTAGCCTCTGCTAAACTTCTTCTTTTTTATGGCGGCCTCTCTAATTTCTCTGTCTTGTTTGCTCTTGAACTTGTTCAGAGTCATCCAACTTTGGTAGAGAATGGTTGGCCTTGTCTCGATCTTCATGATTGCTTTCATCATCTTGCCTTTGCCTTTCTTTCTCCTCGATGCCTTTCGATTCTTCTTGTTCGTCTTCTTGACTAATTTCTTAGTGAGTTCAAGGCTCTTGGCACGATCATCGATTTCCATTCTTTTACAGACGATCGAAGAAAAGTCTTCAATCTTGTCGACTCTGGCAGTAATCTCTGAAAGAGCAGTTTTTTGCTCAGTAATCTCTTTGCCATGTTGCTCCACAGTTTCCTTCACTTCAGCAACGAGATCAGTAGATGGAGTGGCTGGCAAGTCAGATACAGTGGTTTTTGGTAGAGATGAAATTATTACCAACTGTGTCTGTTTTTCTTTCTTCTCTTTATTCTCATGTCCTTCCCCTTTTTGGTTTCATCAAAGAGGTTGGACATCTTCTTGATTCGAAAGCGGTTAATTGCCGTGAGATCTCCTCTCTGAGTTCCTCGACAACAAGAGGAGTAATCTGAACGGTGGTAGAAGGTGCATGAGTGAAGAAGCGTCTGAGAGCAATTTCGATTTCCTATCTTGCTCGTTCTGTAGAAGCTAAAAAATGTTTCCAACCCATATCCATGTGGTTGTTAGTTTTGTCCAAGGATGCCCAGACACTTTCCAAAAGTACCTGTGTTAGATTGAGCATCTCTGTCTGAACTGTGAGTTTGTCAGACTGGAGTTTGAGCTTCTCAGCAAGAGGATTTACTAGTTGCATTACTTCGGCAAGGATGGCATTGTGCATCCCAACTGTGTGACTTCGTTCCTTGTCAACTAGTTTTGCTTGCTCATATTCAAATCGCTTCATCAGATCTGTTGTGAGCACTGCGAATTTGTCTTCAAATGCAGCCTTGATCCCATCCTGAATCTTCTCAGTATAATGATCTAGGGTATCAGAGCTCATCGTAGCAGTCTGGTCAGATGTTGAAGCCTTGCCAAGTCGGGTCTCATCTGCAGCACCCATTCTTGGTTCATCGGCAGCTCCCTCATGATCTGTAGGAGGTTGAACGGTTTTCTCCCTGTTATCAGCAATCCCGAACCTTTCGTGAATTAACCATCTGATATCATCGTAAGATGCCAATTCAACAGCACTTTCAATCCCAGCAGTGTTCAAGCACTTCAACTCCAAGTCTACAAAGAAATCTGAACCCAGAGTTGTCATGAGAATCAGAAATTCTTCAATGATTTTTAGTCTGATATCCCTCCAGAACACAATCTCTTCTATCTATTGCTGGATGCCAGGATGTTGATCCAATTCAGGGCATAGATCCAGCAGATACTCCTTGATATGTTGCTTCATTATCCTTATGATGGGGCTTTCTGGAGCAGGTGAAGCAAGCACGGTTCTTGTATTGAAAGGATTATGAGAGACGGACACTCGCTTGTCGGATCTCTCAGGCCCTGTGACTTGATTGGAGATTGGGATATTTGTGGGGATATGTGTGGTTCATTTTCAGCATTTTGAGGGTGTTCAGTTTCCTGAACTGGTTCATCGATTGGTGGTGTGGGAGATCTTGGTGATCTGATAGGCGAGGGTGAGGGTGAGAAGGTTTTGTGGGGAGGTGATGATGATTTTCGAGGAGAGGGTGATGGTGATTTGGAAGTAGGCGTTGGAGATCTTGCTCTCTCGAAGATTTTGGTGAGAGGCAGAGAATCAGATGGTGATTCTTCCTCAGGTTGCTCCACTTCTGTCCCTCTGACAGATTTCTCTCCTTCAGTTGTGATCATCTGCTCTTCCCTTACTTCTCTGATAGTTGGCTCAGAGCGGACTGCTATCTCTTCTTCTGATCTTACTTGCATCAGATCCTTTGTTCTGCTGACTTGCTGGGCAGAACTTGGAGCAGTTTTCAGAGGAGATGAGACTCTCTTCTGACGTTTCCGTTGAGCATCTGGTTTCTTGGCAAGATCCTTCCTCTTCATCCTCTTCTCTGGAATGGCCTCTTCCTGCACTTCAGACGATGCAGTAGCCTTATCTTTTCCCTTCTTTTCTCCCTTGGGTTGGGGCACATAAGGAGTCGGATCCTCATCAGATTGTCCAGGTAGGGACTCATCCTTGCCCAATATGGCCTTGTGCTTTGCTTGGTATATCTTCGCTCCATTCTCGTTCCATTTATAATTTTGTGGCAGCTTATCTGACAGAATGATAAGAGATTTTGTGTATGAATGAGCACTTGGAAGATAAGCACACTTCATTGCTCTGGGTCAGTTCGAACTTCCCGGAGTCTTTTCTCAGTCTTGCTTTGACCATACCCAACCAATAGATATCTGAAGCCTTCTTGATTATTGCAGCCATGACACTTATCTTGTATGAAGTGACTGCATCAAGACTGTAGGTTGAGCACATGATCACCTTCTGAACAATCTCAAGAAGAAGGTGATAATTTCTTTTCAGATAGGAGTCTTTGACGTTCGTCATGTTCTCCTTGTTTGCAGGTCTCAACAACTCGGCTTCAAGAAATCCCTTTTCTCCTACATCAGTCGTGTAGGTCTCTGGATTGATGCTTCCTCGAGTTAGGCCGAATATCCTCTGGAGATCGTCATTCGACACTCGAACTTCCAGTCCACCAACGGAAGAAATCAGGTCAGCATCAATGTCATCATCCCTCTGTAGATTGTATAGAAACTCCAGAGCTTCATGTGCGTGGACGATGTTCTGATGAGTAGAGCAATATCGTTCCAGTCCACATGCTCGCAAGAACTCCAGAATTTCCAGCGATTCAGGGTCTGAGGTGATGTCTTTCTTCATCGATGAAAAATTGTAGAACTTTTTCCCTTGGCCTGGTCGTGGAATTAGATATGCCATTTCTGTATGATATGCAAATTGATGTTTAGTTTGAGTAAGATATTTCAATAAATTCAGTCAAACTAGTAATTTTAGCATTAATTTAGCAAATAAGCGTTTAGATCTAATAAAAATTACAGAAATATATCATCACGATTTGTAAACCTAGGTACCAGAGAGAAATTGAGATCATGAAATTAATTAAACAAGAAATTACCAGAAATTGATTCGAAAGATTTAGAAATCAGAAGAGTAGAATCAATTGATCTCGAAAGTAATTCTCTGAAGGTTTTTTTTTTTGAAAGAATTTGATCTTTTAAGAACTTTGAGAAGACGAAGTAGTAGAAAGAGGTTTTCTGAAAAGATTTGGATTTTATAGAATACGAGGGAAAACCTTTTTGCACAACTTTCCAAAGTACTCAACCAGTGGCTGAGATTAGTCGGCCAAAAAGTATTTTGATCGCACGGTTGAGAAAAGTAGTCTTCTCGTATTTCGGACTCAAAAAATTCGCAATAAAATGCATTAAAAACACATTTCCAAGTCCGCATTAAAAGTTTTGCAGAGCATGAGTCATGAACAGAGTAAAACATTTTATTTAAATAACGCATGTAAGGTATTCAGAAAGGGATAAATAAGATAATGTATCTGACTGATTGATATTGTAATCAACCAGTTACCACTTGTGATCTGATCTGGTACTTGTTGACATTACTGATGGTAGCCTTAAGCATTTCCCAACAATATCTCACACATCTAATCAGATTCTTGCTTGAAACACTTCGTTACTTATCTGATCCACTTATCTAATACACTTTCCTGATGCACTTATCTGATACACTTCATCCTTCAGTCTTCTTCTAATGAGCCCGTATTTACTAAAGTCAACTCCCGCCAAAACTTTTACTTCGGGGAGTCCAAAAGTCGTCTCGATTCCAAAATCGGTGTGATTTGACATTCCGTAATAATGGGATAGATACGTTGTGATTAATCACACCGTTAACTCATCTAACCATTAGCCGCGTGTTCCTTACGCGTTGTCGATGCAAATTTCTCTTAAGGTCTTCTAAGAAAATAAATTTACATTTATACCCCTAATATACTTCTATAAAATAGCCTGTGGTGTTTAGGCAAATAACACAACATAAACCATTCATCTTCTTTAGCATATACTTCATGCTTTTCCGATGAGTTCCTTATTTTCGGTGAAACTTCCGGTGGGAACCTTTAACCCTTTTCCAATGAATTCAGCTTCTCAAATCAACCCTGTGTGTTCCTTCACACTGCTTTCGTCGTCATCTAAGATTTCACATACGATCAATGCTAAGCTTCTTTACCACCATGGAGGTGGATCTGCTAAGGCAAATGAGAAGGCACTTCTCCTAATCGTATGCACCTTGTGCGCCTATCGAGATGACGGAATTAGCATCAACAGACTCAGTCTGAAACAAAACATGAGTTTGATATAAGGTATGCATCAGTCAACAGCTGATCTTCATATATCAAGCTCAATTTTTGCACGCAACACTAGTGTCTGTTTGGTCCTTGTGACCAAACCTGTGGCACTGTGTCCGATTTAACAGCTGGAGAGCCCATTGATTTTGGCTCTATGGGTCAGAAAACGAATCAGAAGGAGTATAGAGCTCTAATTGGATCTCTATTATACCTGACTGCCAGCAGACCAGACATTACTTTTGCAGTAGGTGTACGTGCCAGATTTCAAGCAAATCCAATGCAAAGCCACCTAGAAGCAGCTAAGCGGATTCTCAAGTATCTGAAGGGGACTGTAAACCTCGGTTTATTTTACCCATCAGATGACAATCTAGAGCTTAGTGGGTATTCTGATTCAGACTACGGAGGTTGCAGAATCGACAGGAAGTCAACCTCAGGTTCATGTCAGTTTCTGGGAAATAAACTGATCTCTTGGTTTTCGAAGAAGCAGACATCAGTTGCGACATCTACTACTGAAGCAGAATATATGGCTGCAGAAAGCTGTTGTTCCCAACTGCTCTGGCTAAGTCAGCAGCTGAGGGATTACAACATCGTATCTAAGAACGTACCTATATTCTGTGACAGTAATAGTGCTATTGCAATCACTCAGAATCCTGTTCTACATACAAGATGCAAGCATGTGGATGTCAGACACCATTTTATCAGAGATCACGTTGAAAAGAAGAATATCAGGATGGAAAAGATCCATACTGACAAGCAGAAAGCTGATATCTTAACTAAGCCGCTAGCTGAGATCAGATTCAGAGAGTTATGCAACGAGCTATGGCTTCTGGATCTTGGAGAAAATGCACCAGATATGGTTGAAGGACTGATCTCCAGAACCAGTTGGTTAAAAGACTAACCAAGTAAAGTGGAATTAGTTGAGTTAGGAATCTCAACTGATCAGACGACCAGACGAGGAGCCAATCTGAAGTTTAGATAAGGAGCAGATCAGAAAGTCAGATAAGTAGTCGATCTGAAGTTCAGATAAGGAGCAGATCAGTTCAAGACATATCAGATTAAGGGGGAACTGATCAGATTGGAAGATTACTTTATAAGTCGATTAAAGCTGCAGTCAACAAGCAAGTCAAGAGTAAAGCTACAGATCGCATAAGTCAGAAGAAGCAACACAACAATGAAATAACATAATTTTTCATTAATAAAGACCCAGAGGTCAGATTTACAAGTTACAAGTGATATCACAAGCTACAAGTGCTACAAGCTATCTTCAAGTGGTATTACAAGTACAAGAAGACCTGGAGGTCATAAACCATAAACCCTAAGCCAACCCTAGGCAGGAAAGGGAGAGAGAGAGTTCAAGGACTTGACGCTCTCATTTTCCCCCGATCCTAAAAGGGGCGTGAGAGGCCTTAAGGAAAATCCTGAGCCACCCTCAGAGCTTCGGAGTGAGGAGCAAGAGCGGCCTTGAAGGACCTAAAATCAATGGGCTCTCCAACTGTTAAATGGGACACAGTGCCACAGGTTTGGTCACAAAGACCATATGGCCATGAGTGTCTCATGCAAATATTGAGTTTGATACACTATTGTGCATATCAAACTCATGTTTTGTTTCAGACTAAGTCTGTTGATGTTAATATCGTCATCTCGATAGGCGCACAAGGTGCATACGGTTAGGAGAAGTGCCTTCTCATTTGCCTTAGCAGATCCGCCTCCATGGTGGTAAAGAAGCTTAGCATTGATCGTATGTGAAATCTTAGATGACGACGAAAGTAGTGTGAAGGAACACACAGGGTTGATCTGAGAAGTTGTTTTCATTAGAAAAGGGCTAAAGGTTCCCACCGAAAGTTTCACCAGAAATAAGGAACTCATCGGAAAAGCATGAAGGATATGCTAAAGAAGATGAAATGGTTTATGATTATGTTGTTCGCCTAACACCCCAGGCTATTTATAGAAGGAAATTAGGAACGAGAATGGAGCGAAGATTTATCAAGCAAAGCATAAGGCCATATTGGGCAAGGATGAGTCCCTGCCTGGACAAGCTGATGAGGATCCGACTCCTTTATATGCCCAAACCCAAGGGAGAAAAGAAAGGAAAAGATAAGGCAACTGCATTGTCTGAAGTGCAGGAAAAGGCCATTCAAGAGAAGAGGTTGAAGTGGAAGGTTCTGGCCAAGAAACCAGATGCTCAGCTGAAACGTCAGAAGAGAGTCTCATCTCCTCTGAAAACTGCTCCAAGTTATGCCAAGCAAGCCAGCAGAACAGAGGATCTGATGCATGAAAGATCAGACGAAGAGATAGCAGTCCGTTCTGAGCCAACTATCAGAGAAGTACGGGAAGAACAGATGATCGCAGCAGAAGGAGAGAAATCCGTCAGAAGGACAGAAGTGGTGCAATCTGAGGAAGAATCACCATCTGATTCTCTGCCTCTAACCAAGATCTTCCAAAGAGCAAGATCGCCAACGCCCACTTCCAAATCACCATCACCCTCTCCTCAGAAATCATCACCTCCACCTTCTCCCCACAAAACCTTCTCTCCCTCACCCTCACCTCTCAGAACAAAATCTCCCACACCACCAATCAATGAACCCGTTCAGGAAACTGAACACCCTCTAAACGTTGAAAACGAACCTGAACAACTAACATCCCAATCCCCAATCCAGTCCCAAGAACCTGAGAGAGTCGACGATCATGTGTCCATCTCTCATAATCCTTTCAACACCAGAACAGTACTTGCTTCACCTGTTCCAGAGAGCCCCATCATAAGAATAATGAAGCAACAGAACAAAGAGTATCTGCTGGATCTATGCCCTGAATTGGATCAACATCCTGGCATCCAGCAACAGATAGAAGAGATATTGTTCTGGAGGGATATCAGACTGAAGAGCATTGAAGAACTTCTGATTCTAATGACAACTCTGGGATCGGACTTCTTTGTAGACTTAGAGTTGAAATGTCTACACAATGCTGGGATTGAAAGTGTTGTTGAATTAGCATCGACAGCGATATCCAATGGCCGATTCACGCGGAGTTGTAATCATCGATATGAAGGAAACCGTTCAACCTCCTACAGATCATGAGGGAAATGCCGATGAACCAAGAATGGGTGCTGCAGATGAGACCAAATTTGGCAAGGCTTCAACATCTGAACAGACTGCTAAAATGAGCTCTGATACCCTACATCATCATTCTAAGAAGATTCAGGATGGGATCCAAGCTGCATTTGAAGACAAATTCGCAGCGCTCACAGCAGATCTGATGAAGCGGTTTGAAGATGAGCAAGCAAAGCTAGTTGACAAGGAATGAAGTCACAGTGCTGGGATGCACAATGCCATCCTTGCTGAAGTAATGCAACTAGTATACCCTCTTGCTGAGAAGCTCAAGCTCCAGTCTGACAAACTCTCAGTTCAGACAGAGATGCTCAATCAGACACAGGTACTCTTGGAGAGTGTCTGGGCATCCTTGGACAAAACCAACAATCACTTGGATATGGGTTGGAAACATTTTCTAGCTTCTACATAAAAGGCAAGACAGGAAATTGAAACTGCTCTCAGATGCTTCTACACACCTGCACTTTCTGCCACCGTCCAGATCACTCCTCTTGTTGTCGAGCAACTTAGAGAGGAGATCTTACAGTAATTAACAACTCTGAACCGCAAGATGTCCAACCTCTTTGATGCAACCAAAAAGGGGGAAGGAAAAGAGTCTGGAAAAGAGTCTGAAGGAAAAGAGAATACAGAAAAACAGACTCAAGAAAAAGAGAAGGAAGAAGAACAGACTCAGACACAGTTGGTAAAATTTTCATCTCTACCAAAAACTACTGTATCTAACTTGCCAGCCACTCCATCTACCGATCTCGTTGCTGAAATAAAAGAAATTGTGGAGCAACACAGTAAAGAGATCACTGAGTAGAAAAGTACTCTTTCAGAGATTACTACCAGAGTCGACAAAATTGAAGACTTCTCTTCATCAGTTCAGAAAAGAATGGAAGCTGATGATCAGGCCAAGAGCCTTGAACTCGCTAAGAAATTAGTTGAAGAAGAAGAACAAGATGAACCTGAGCAGACTCTGAGGAGGAAGACAGGCAAAGGCAAGATGATGAAAGCAACTGTGGAAGATCAAAGACAAGGCTAGACATTCTCCACCAAAAGCCAGATGACTCCTGAACAAGTTCAAGAGCAAACGAGACAGAGAATAAGAGAGGCCGCAATTAAGAAGCAGAAGTTAGCAGAGGCAAGGGGGCTAAACATTGCCTACATCCGAAGGAAGAGGAAGACCGAAGCTGCAGCAGAGGAGATTGCATGGGAGAAAAATGCCCTTCCAGCACCTGTTAAAGGCATCCTCTGTGCACGACAAGATTTGCTTCCAGAATGGGATCAAATCAGAGGAGAATGGTTATGTGACGTCTACATCATGGAGAAGATTCCAATTCATCAAGATCAGACTGAAAATGATGATGAATTTCGAAACTGGTTAGAAACAAAATATCCAGTCTTCTACCAGACAGTGATGACAGAAGGCAAGATCATGTCACTCATACCAGAAGCTCCACCCTTTGAACTACTCCTTCCACCTTTGCGTCCAGACAACAAGCTAGATCCCGTTAAATTCAAGAACATCTACTATGGACTAGCTGAAAAAGGAGGAATCCATAGAAAAGATGAGCTGGACAAGCTAATGCAAAGGATGTACAGGATGTTTGGCATCCCCAAAGAACTGCAAATGTTCAAGTACACCTGAAGAAGACAACTTGGAATCAGATGATAGGTACGCTCTACACATATTCTACAATGCACACACCTATCTGAATAAAACTTTCCATCCCACTGATTCTAAGACATTCATCTCATTGTCTTCTGAGGTATGTACTATTTGCATTATCTACATTTCCATTCATGGTATCTGTTTTTCTGATCAAGTTTTGTTAAGTGTTTTGGTTCCATCAAAAAGGGGGAAATTGTTGGGAAATATGTAATTTAGTTTTGATGGAAGTTCCAAAACAGGTTGTAATAGGACCAATCAGACCTGTTAGCTGACTGATGACTTTGATTCAGAATAAGATGACCAGCTGAAATGTATAGATAGCTGATGTAAAAGATAGGTCACATATTGAGGAGAACTCAGTATGTATAGGTCGGTCAAGTATCGGATGACCCGAGAGAAGGTCGATGATGATCAAGACTAAGCTTAAATCGAAGATATGAAGTCAGAAGATCAGGTGAAGACAAGAAGACACTGAAGACTCGGAAGAACCTGAGGACTCAGATGAACCTGAAGACTCAGATAACATCAAGACTCGGGATGAACTCGAAGACTCAGATAACATCAAGACTCGGGGATGAACTCAAGACTCAAAGATCAAACCGAAGACTCAAGACTGATGAATACACCGAGGCTCGAGAGACACTGAAGATCAAAAGACACGAAGACCTACTCAAAGCAGAGTCCAGATATTGAAGTTAAGACAATGTGCAACCAAAGACTCAACATGGTAGATCGGTCGCCATTTGATCAAGTCACCACACTGGTGACAATCAAAAAGATACACCGCATAAGATGAATCCTCTCCAAAAGGAATATCAATCGCCTAACGGGCAAATTTCGAAGTGCCGCCTCGGGGCCAAGGAGAAAGCGACACGCACAAAAAGAAGCGACAATACGGGATCTGACGCTTGCAGACAAAAATGGCGCTTAATCATGCCGAGTCCACGCCGAAAATCGCAAAGACGTCACAATCATATCCTCTGACCTACCTAATATAGCCCGAAATTAAAATTGCTCTCCAACGGCTTCTTGATTTCGAGGTCTATAAAATGGGATCATTCTTCATTTTTGAAGAAGAGGTTCAACAAGTGAAAACGCAAGAATAAACACGGAGACATCGCATAAAAAGAAGCTAAAGCTACAAACAAATCTCCACTCACAAGAACACTACATCGAAGATTATTCTTAGAGTGTTCATCCCATAGTTCTTAACAAGAAATCCTATCCACTAGCATTTTGGCTATCTAAAGCACCAGGATAGATTTCCAGTTGGAACCCCCAATCATTCTTTACCCAAACGAAAGTTAGGTCAAGTCTGTAGAGTGAGAACTCATTAAACATCTCGGCTATCCTCTTTGTAGGATATAAGTCCCGCTGGTTACGTTGTAGAGTAGGAACTCGATAAACATCTCGGCTATCTGAAAAGGATATAAGTCCCGTGAGGTTAAGCTTGAGTGGGAACTTCGGTAAACATCTCGCCATCCCGAAAAGGATATAAGTCCCTTGAGTTAAAGTAGGTTAAGGTTCCCCTGTGTTAAGGGAAGAGTGGACGTAGGACGGGTTTTGTCTGAACCACTATAAAACGTCTTGTGTGCATTTACTTGCTTTCTTATCTCTTTACATAAGTCACACAACTGAGTTTAAACTGCATACATATTCTAAAGTTAAAGTTCAGTCTGCACCAAGCAACTGATCTAATCAGTCTGACACTTCAGTCAACTGGTTAAAAACTGACTTAAGAATCTGATTGATAAAACTGGTTTTTCACACGGGTAAAAACAAGCTTCAAGCACCATTGATTAAACCGACAGATATCAAACCGACCGCCCTCGGGCACTTCAAGAAGATTGAACATCATCTAAATCGATACACTAGCACTCGATCGGATGTCTAATTTGTTTACACGATCCAAGACTAAAAAGTTTTGGAAGTCTATTCACCCCTCCCCTCTAGACTTCCACCCTCACAAAACCCGTTCGGGACCTACAGTTTATTTACTGACATGGTGATCCTCCCATCGAGCTCGTTGATGGTCTCGTTGGGCAACATCTTTAGCTTTTCGAACTTCACCAGTTCAGCTTGTAGTTGGCTGTCTTTGATCGATCATTACCTTCAAGACATCTCGGCAAAGAGTATCCCACATTTGTTTCGCAGTTTTGAGATACTTTATCTTCTCCTTTGTGACTTTATCCATCGTCTTCATGATTATATGCCTGGCGATTGTATCTAGAGTATACATCTTTCTTTCTTCTGCATCCATCAGGGCTGGGCTTTTTCATACAAGACTTCCCGGTGCAAAGTCTGGATCTCCTCCAACTGCTGGGTTGTCATGATATATGATGATGGGTCCTCATTCAATGACTTCCATCATTCTGCCGCTTATCGATCCTAGATGGTTGCACATATATATAGTCCAATCTGCATACTGATCAATTGAAAACTTAGGAAAATCAAGATACATACCAGAGGTATTATCCATGCTGGGTGATTTTGAAAATGAATGAGTTTTGAAAACGGTTTTTCAAGATCTGTTCAAATGACCACAAAGATTCTTCCTCAAGAATCGATGATACTCAAAGCCAGTGGTCTGTAGAACCACTGCTCTGATACCACTTGTAGGTCCCGAACGGGTTTTGTGAGGGCAGAAGTCTAGAGGGGAGGGGTTAATAGACTTTTGAAAACTTTTCGTGCGGATCAGGTGTGATTGCAGATTTCCTGATCAGAGTGCTAGTGAGTCAGTTTGGACTGATGTTCAATCTTACTGAGTGCCTGGGGGTAGATCAGTTTGATATCTGTCAGTTTAACCGAGAGTGAGGAAGCTTGTAAATACCAGTGTGAAAAAATAGTTTATCAATTCAGATTCTTATGTCAGTTTAAAACCGGCTGACTAAGGTGTCAACCTGATCAGATCAGTTGCTTGGTGCAGACTGAGCTTAACTTAGAATATGTATACAGTTTTAAACTCAGTAGTGTGAATAGTGTAAAGCAACAAGAAAGCAAGTAAATACACACAAGACTTTTTATAGTGGTTCAGACGAAACCTGTCTTACGTCCACTCTTCCCTTAACACAGGGGAACCTTAACCGAACTTAACCGAGCTTAACCGAACTTAACCTGTGGGACTTATATCCCTCATGGGATGGCCGAGATGTTTATTGAGTTCACACTCTACATATGTTTATCGAGTTCACACTCAACCGAACTTAACCTAGTCTGAAATCTTCCGGGAACAAACTTAACCTAACTTGCGTTTGGGTAAAGAATGTTTGAGGGTTCCAACTGGAAATCTATCCTGGTGTTTTTAGGTAGCCAAAATGTTAGTGGATAAGATTTGTTGCTAAGAACAGTGGGATGAACACTCTAAGAATAATCTTCAAATATGGTGTTCTTCGAGCGGAAATTTTGAAGGCTTTTTGCTTCTTGAGAATCTGCGTTAATGATGTTGTTCCGCTTTGCTCAATTGTTCATGTGATAGTAGTTGGTCTCTTGTCCTTCCTTTCGAGCAATCCCATTTTATAGACCTCGAAATCAAAGAGCCGTTGGAGAGCAATTTGAATTTCGGGCTATATTAGGTAGGTTGTAGAATATGATTGTGACGTGCTCCGATTATCGGCGTGGCCGTAGGCATGATTAGAGCCGTTTTTGTCCGCAGTGTTGTATCCTGCATTGTCAGCTCTTTTTGTGCACGTGTCGCTTTCTCCTTGGCTTCGCGAGGCAGCACTTCAGTAATTTGTCCGTTAGACGATTGATATTCCTTTTGTAGAAGATTCGTCTTGTCTGGTGTATATTTTTTATTGTCACCAGGTGTGAGCTGACTTGATCAGGTAACTGATCAGTCTACCTTGTTGAGTCTTCTGTTGCAGATTGTCTTAGCTCAATATGCAGACTTGGCTGAATGTAGGTCTTCAGGTCTTTTGATCTTCAGGTGTCTCTGAGCCTCAGTGTATTCAGTCATACTGAGTCTTCAGGTTTGTTACTGAGTCTTCAGGTTCATCTGAGTCTTCAGTGTCTATCTGAGTCTTCAGGTTCATCTGTCTTCACCTGATCTTCTGACTTCTTGTCTTCTGATATGTTCTTAGTCTTCTGATCATCTGACCTTATCTGGGTCATCTGATACTTCGACCTGACCTATACATATTGAGTTCCCCCTCAATATGTGACCCATCTTTTACATCAGCTATTTATACATTTCAGCTGGTCATCTTAATCTGATTCTAAGTCATCAGTCAGCTAACAGGTCTGACTGGTCCTATTACAACCTATTTTGGAACTTCCATCAAAACTAAAATGCAGATTTCCCAACAATCCCAATGTCGATCCCCTGGTGATCCGGGCCAATATCATGGGAACTACAGTGTGCCAACTTCTGGTCGACGGGGGTGCCTTCTGGAAACATCCTTTTCAAGAAAACCCTGGACCAGCTCGGGGATTATGATGCATATATCACCCCTTGCGACTATGTCGTGAAGGGGTTTGGTGACGCGATTGTAAGGCCCACCGGGGATGATTCGACTGGCAGTCGAGCTGGTCTCTACACTGAATGGTGAGGTTAGGGCAACTAGGCTGTTAGACTTTCTGGTAGTCGACCTTCCCAGCTCCTATAATGGTTTCCTGGGAAGGCCTTTTGAGCATGAATTCGAGGCTGAGTCCTCTACTTTCTACTTTTGTGTAAAATTCCCCACCAAGAGTGGGTTGGTCGGTACCGTTAAGGGTGACCAAGTCGATGCAAGAGGTTGTTTGATTTACTCTTCGTCTCTTTTCAATTCTGCACCAATACCTATCAAACAAACATTTATAATAGATAGCAATCAACAAGATGGGGAATTAAATAAGAAAATAACAAGCAGAAAAAGAACCTACAGCGACCTCGATCCAAGAATAGGGCACGAGCCTGATGAATTCCTAATCGAGGCTGAGATCAATGACCCCCGACAAGGGGGCCCAACGGCCATCCCGGGGGAAGAACTCGAGAAAGTCAAGATAGATCCAACTCACCCGGATCTGGAAGTCATTATCTGCTCCAAGATACCAAACGACCTGAAGGAGGAAGTCATAGACTTTCTCAAAAAGAACTTGGACTTCTTCGCCTGGTCACATAAAGACATGGTGGGTATCGATCTGGAAGTCACGTGTCATCGACTTCATATTGACCCGGCTCGGAGGCCGGTTGCCCAGAAAAGGCAGAAATTTGGCCTAAAAAAATATGCCGCTTTAACCGAAGAGGTGAAGAAGTTGCTGGATAACGACCTGATCATGCTGGCCGACCAGCCACAGTGGGTGGCCAATGCAGTATTGGTGAAAACGTCCAATGGAACCTGGCGGTTATGTATCGACTTCACCGACCTCAACGAGGCCTGCCCAAAAGATTTCTTTCCCATGCTACACATCGATCAACTAATAGATAACACGGTCGAACACAAGATGATGTCGTTCATGGATGCTTTCGCGGGTTATCACCAAATAGCCATGCACGAACCAGATCAGCAACACACCTCCTTTCTGACCGCGAAAAATCTATATTGCTGGAAGAGAATGTCGTTTGGCCTGAAGAACGCAGGGGCAACCTACCAAAGGCTTGTCAATCATATTTTTGCCGATCAGATCGAGAAGTCGGTAGATGTGTATGTCGACAATATAGTCGTCAAAAGTTTAAAAAGTGAGAATCACCTGTTCCACCTCGCACAGACCTTCGATATCCTTAGGAAGTTCAATATGAGACTCAACCCCAAGAAGTGTAACTTCGGAGTCGAGTCGGGGAAGTTCTTGGGACATCTGGTCGGTAAGCGGGGGATCGAGGCGAATCCAGGGAAGGTTAAGGCCGTACTGGACATGGGGGCACCCTGGAATGTGAAAGAGGTTCAGAAACTCACGGGGTGGCCGTCCGCATTAAGCAGGTTCATCTCTTGTTGGGAATAAGTTGCACGGATCTATTCGGGGTGAATATTTAAATACAAATTTAATTCTTTAATTATTACTAGCATGAATTAATCCTATATTAATTCAAGTAATAATCCAACAACATATCATGCATATAATAATTCACGTAAAACCTACGCATGCGGAATTCTACGAGTTTACATGAACGTACCTCTTGGGATGGCAACGGTATGGCTGAATAGACTAACCGTAAGGACTTCCCAAGTATTCCCTTAGTCCTCGTTCGACTATCCGGTGGAAGGATTCTTGTGAACGATTTAACAAAAGGAAAATAAAATATGTTGCACCACCTTTGTGGATTTACTAATTTTTCCAGCACATGGAATTGTACACTACTCACAATTGTCATTTTTTGAAAAAATACAATATGTCGACGTTACAAAATATTTGATATTTTATCGACGCTGATATTTTTCCGAAAAACCAATTTTCGTGTGTTCCTGGGAATGAACCATTCATCCCCTATTTATAGAGGCTAAAGTGGACGAAAATTTTGGCAAAATATGATGTGGGAAAATCTTTTCTTGATCTCCAAGAAATCTTGAATATATCTCCTATATTCTTTTTCCCATAATCATAATATTCCACAAAAATCTCACCTTACCTATTTGCTATGGAATTCGAAAATATTGGGGTCCAAGATTCCAAGATTTGGATCTTCTTGAATTTATGAGATATTCTTGTATTTCAAGAAATACATATCTTCCATAATATCTTTTCAAGAAAATCTTTCTTGCCCACTATATTTTCAAGATTTTCGAAATTATCATTATCGATAACCAAGTGGGAGATTTCTTGAATTTAATGAGATAATCTTGTATTCCAAGAATACATATCTTCATTCCATAACAAAATTCAAAGAAAATCTTTCTCCCATTATATCTATAAATTTTGAAATTTTAGTTGAAAAAATAAGCAACAATATTTATTTTATTTTAATCACCTTTTCAGTTATTGGACTATATGTTGGGCTACTCAGGGGGCCTTTAGGAGAACTAAGATTGGACCTTCTAATAAACCTTGAATATCTAATATTGAGCCACAATATAATTCAAGCCCAAAAATATTAATTAATCCCACTACATAATTAATATTGCACTATCCATCTTAACCCATATTACAGTCAATATGGCTCCCGATCATTATTTCCCGTGTTTAAGATTATCTAGCCCATTAATTAATTCAAGCCACTGAAATAACTTTCCATTAATTAATATCTTACATCATTGGTCAAGGAACGGTTCAACATTATTATCCATACCGGAAACTAATTCCACTTGCAAGATTTGGTATGATAAAGCTTATGAACCTCCCAAGGGGGCAAATCGAACAAGCGTACTTGCACACGATTCTTCGTATTAAATCTTAGCAATCACATGTGTCTAATAATATTGCCCAAGATAAAAAGTATTGAATCTCGTTGATTCGCTACCCATGATAAGTCAAAGCAATAGTTACCATTCCCACGTGATCCTATTTAAGGAACGAAGATTAAGAAATAACGAACCACTGAGGTCTAATTCTTCATTGTTCAGTTCTGAAGAATTTATCCTCCTATAGGTCCTATTCAGTGCATCAGTCATGCACTAGTGTAATCTCTTGGTCAAGACAAGCCAATCTGAGCCTTACACTTCAACCTTTCACGATGGGTTGTTCATTTCCATCTAGGTCATGAATAGCGTACTTTTAGTTACAAGGGACTGTTAATTTAATCTTCTGTCTGTCCCTTTTGGGGTTGGAACAGGCAAAACCTCCATTGTCCTCTCTCACCGCAGCTTAAGCACTTCCTCTTTGGATTTTCCTTGACACAACAAGCATTCCTCATCTTACCATTGCCCTTGGCAACAGTTGAGTTTTATTGCTTATGGCTTTTCGTCCTCTTCCTTTTCTTGCCTGCCTTTGGCCTAGAAGATGAAGACGGACCACTTGCCGTCAAAGCTTGAGTTTGGTGCCTTATCAACATCTCTGCCGAGACCAAAAGCTTGCAATAAATTAGCTAGCGAGGCCAAAATGCTCAAAAACTTTTTGGGCAGAGAGTGAAGTACCAAATTCATCTGAGTCTCCAGATCATAATCTGCATTCAGAATCTCAAGTTTGTTCAAATGGGCCATCTATTTTGAGGACGTAATCCCTTACGGGTTTGCCCTCCACCATTTTCAACGATGACATCTCTCGCAAGGTGATCTGACGAGTCCCGCATGTTTTGACTCGTCAGTTCGCTCATCTGATTTTGGTGTGTCAAAAATTCACTTGTGCTTTTGTGCAGTTAGGACAATTATAATTTTTGTTTCCAATCAATATAGTTTCCTTACATATTGTATTGACTTTAATTATAATAACAGTGGATTAAAAGGTAACGTCATGCTGAACTGAAATAAATAACTATATGCATAAGCACAAGTATATCACAAGATTCTATCACATGCATCATATTAAAATCTCAAAAAAATATGAACATGCATCAGCCAACATCTCAAAACAGTTTAAATAAGCCACGTGGGGTGGGTCATTATTCAAACACATTCAAGCAGGTTACAAACAAGAACAGTTACAAACCTTTAATATTCAGATTAATAGTTGGATCCCACTTGACCAATATAAAATTGACAGGGACTTCGGGGAAGTATATGCATATCAATTTTATACCTAAGTAATAACCATGATTAAATACAGGATTATTATTTTGCTTTGAACGAGCCTCGTGGGGAGGGTCATCGTCGCCACTAGTAATAACCCACAATCATCCACTTGGAATTCATTCATGTGAAAGCTATCTTTTGACCGTCCCATGGGGGGAATTTCTCCAAAAGAATTCACAAATAAATAAATCATGGAGGTCAAAATTAATTCAATTTTATTATCCGGAATAAAATTGTCAATTAATTATTTAAACATACTTAGTAATTTTTGAAGGTGAGATTTTTCATTTGGGCAATTCTCATGCAAACACATTTAAACAAATTAAATAAAACATAAGATAGCACAAAAAAAATCAAGCAAAACAGAAAAATAAACATATTGGGCGCAAATTATCCAATTGTCATGGTTTGATTTTTTTTGGCTTGATCTTGAAGAAACACCGTCTCGAATTTCTCCCACTTGATCGTCTCGAAAAAATACTCTGTCTCGAAACGCCACACCAAGTAGCTCGCAGCCAGGATGCATGCCCGCATTCGGCCGGCCACTTGGCTTAGACCAGCCTCGGCAGCCTTGGCACCGCCCGGCGGCTGCGCCTGCTAGTGTTCTAAGACGCCAAGAGACGTCTCAAGAGGGCGGCGTGCTATCCATCGCGTCGCGTGCTCGCTGCTTCCGCCGCCCGCGACCCGGCGGCGCCCACCGTCCCTGGCAGCGCCCAGCGTGCGGCCGCGTCGTCCGCTTTGCCCGATCAAGGCGCCGCGGTCTTTGCGTCGCTTTTGCGCCCACCGCAGGCGACCGTATTATTCTTGCGCTCGTGACCTCGGCCTCGCCCTGCGCCCGTGCGTGCCCGGTACAAGCCGCCCCACGCCTTTGGATTCGGATTTTGTCCTTTAATTCTTTGTCTTCTCTTCGTTTTCGATCCGGTTATAATTTATTTACAAAAAATAAATAAACCTAGATCTAGACTAGTCTATTACATTGATCAAATCAAACAAATCCTAGTCTACTAGTGGATTTTCTCACGAGGCAAAACGAATCCGAACGAATCGAATTAAAACCACAGTTTATATGCATGCATAAACAAACACATTAAATTCCATGACAATTGGATACCTGCAAAATAGATCTAGCAATTCTACTATCCAATTTCAAATTTAATGTCCGCGAATTAAATTACAATTTAAAAAATTCAGAGCCCGACACCGTGGCTCTGATACCAGTTGTTGGGGAATAAGTTGCACGGATCTATTCGGGGTGAATATTTAAATACAAATTTAATTCTTTAATTATTACTAGCATGAATTAATCCTATATTAATTCAAATAATAATCCAACAACATATCATGCATATAATAATTCACGTAAAACCTACGCATGCGGAATTCTACGAGTTTACATGAACGTACCTCTTGGGATGGCAACGGTATGGCTGAATAGACTAACCGTAAGGACTTCTCAAGTATTCCCTTAGTCCTCGTTCGACTATCCGGTGGAAGGATTCTTGTGAACGATTTAACAAAAAGAAAATAAAATATGTTGCACCACCTTTGTGGATTTACTAATTTTTCCAGCACATGGAATTGTACACTACTCACAATTGTCATTTTTTGAAAAAATACAATCTGTCGACGTTACAAAATATTTGATATTTTATTGACTCTGATATTTTTCTGAAAAACCAATTTTCGTGTGTTCCTGGGAATGAACCATTCATCCCCTATTTATAGAGGCTAAAGTGAACGAAAATTTGGCAAAATATGATGTGAGAAAATCTTTTCTTGATCTCCAAGAAATCTTGAATATATCTCCTATATTCTTTTTCCCATAATCATAATATTCCACAAAAATCTCACCTTATCTATTTGCTATGGAATTCGAAAATATTGGGGTCCAAGATTCCAAGATTTGGATCTTCTTGAATTTATGAGATATTCTTGTATTTCAAGAAATACATATCTTCCATAGTATCTTTTCAAGAAAATCTTTCTTGCCCACTATATTTTCAAGATTTTCGAAATTATCATTATAGATAACCAAGTGGGAGATTTCTTGAATTTAATGAGATAATCTTGTATTCCAAGAATACATATCTTCATTCCATAACAAAATTCAAAGAAAATCTTTCTCCCATTATATCTATAAATTTCGAAATTTTAGTTGGAAAAATAAGCAACAATATTTATTTTATTTTAATCACCTTTTCAGTTATTGGACTATATGTTGGGCTACTCAGGGGGCCTTTAGGAGAATTAAGATTGGACATTCTAATGGACCTTGAATATCTAATATTGAGCCACAATATAATTCAAGCCCATAAATATTAATTAATCCCACTACATAATTAATATTGCACTATCCATCTTAACCCATATTACAGTCAATATGGCTCCCAATCATTATTTCCCGTGTTTAAGATTATCTAGCCCATTAATTAATTCAAGCCACTGAAATAACTTTCCATTAATTAATATCTTACATCCTTGGTCAAGGAACGGTTCAACATTATTATCCATACCGGAAACTAATTCCACTTGCAAGATTTGGTATGATAAAGCTTATGAACCTCCCAAGGGGTCAAACAAAGCGTGCTTGCACACACGATTCTTCGTATTAAATCTTAGCAATCACATGTGACTAATAATATTGCCCAAGATAAAAAGTATTGAATCTCGTTGATTCGCTACCCATGATAAGTCAAAGCAATAGTTACCAATCCCACGTGATCCTATTTAAGGAACGAAGATTAAGAAATAACGAACCACTGAGGTCTAATTCTTCATTGTTCACTCTGAAGAATTTATCCTTCTATAGGTCCTAATTCAGTGCATCAGTCATGCACTAGTGTAATCTCTTGGTCAAGACAAGCCAATCTGAGCCTTACACTTCAACCTTTCACGATGGGTTGTTCATTTCCATCTAGGTCGTGAATAGCGTACTTTTTTTAGTTACAAGAATTTATTAATTTAATCTTCTGTGATCTGGTATCACTAAATTAACTACAATGTAACACGTACGACTTATTGAACAGTTATGCAGTAAATATATGTAACATTCGATAATATTTAAAGCATCAGTGATAAATAATTTATTTCAATAAATAAGTCTGAAAATTCAGTTTTGATTATACAAAGTAAAAGCATACTTTCCAGTATAATCCCAACAATCTCTAGGATGGGGGACAAATGCAAGCCGATGTTCGACATGATGCGTAAGAAAGCAAAGTTCGAATGGACACCCGAGAGCCAGGATGCTTTTGAAAAAATCAAAACCTACCTGGCAGACGTGAGCATCTTGTCCAAACCTGTCCCGGGAGAGTAGCTGTTCTTGTATCTCGCGGCCTCGGAAACCGCTTTAAGCGTAGTAATGGTCCGAGCGGAGGGCCAGATCCACTTGCCCATTTAATTTTTTAGCCAGACATTAAATGACACAGAAAAACGCTACCCATCGTTAGAGAAGTTGGCCTACGCATTAGTCATGAGTGTGAGGAAGCTGAGACCGTACTTTTTCGATCACCAGGTCGAGGTCCTCACTTCCCTGCCATTGAGGAATGTGCTCCACCGACCAGACATATCAGGTTGATGCCTCAAATGGGCCATTGAGGTTGGGCAATACGGAGTGACATACGCGCCACGACCTGCGGTCAAGGCCCAGGTGCTGGCCAATTTCATAGTCGAGCTCACCTTCCCTTCTGAGGCAGGGAGTTCGGGCAGCTTGCCGTGGGAGTTATTTGTAGATGGATAGGTGACCTCTCACAAGTCGGGAGCCGGTCTGGTGTTAATGAGCCCCGAGGGTATCTCATTCCAGAACGCCATTACTTTTGATTTTCCCGCAACGAATAATGAGGCCGAATATGAGGCGCTCATCAGCGGCTTAGAAATGGCAACAGCCATGGGTGTCAAGAGATTGCAAGTCCATACCGATTCCCAGCTCGTGGCCTGCCAGGGTTTGGGGGAGTACGAGGCTTGGGATGATAGGATGGCGGCCTATCAGGAAATCGTAAAAACATTATGCCTGAAGTTCGCACAAATCCATGTTAAGCTAATACCAAGAGAGCAGAACTCGCGAGCTGATGCTTTAGCCCGGCTGGCGACCTCCGAAGGATCACCAGATATGAAGGATGTCACCATCACGACACTTCCCCACCCATCCACCGAGCAAGTAACCGTAACAACATTGGAAACCTCGGTGTCGACTTGGATGACACCCATCATGGAGTATTTGATAAGCGGCCTCTTGCCACCCGATCGTGTCCAAGCCCAGCAGTTGCAATTACAGGCCACACGATACACAATGATCAGCGGGGAGTTATACAAGCTAGGCTTCGGCATGCCCTTACTTCGATGTATCACACCTGAACAAGGCCAAGCCATTTTACGAGAAATACATGAAGGGGCATGCGAAAACCACACTGGGGGGAGTCGCTGGCCCACAAGACCACAAGGCGGGGATATTTTTGGCCAACCTTAAGGGCCGATGC
This sequence comes from Stenogyne calaminthoides, assembly GCA_037126765.1. Lineage (NCBI taxonomy): Eukaryota > Viridiplantae > Streptophyta > Magnoliopsida > Lamiales > Lamiaceae > Stenogyne > Stenogyne calaminthoides. The sequence continues at coordinate 24,394,506 of JBBCBC010000001.1, forward strand.
TATCGTCTTTGCCCGCAAATGCCACAAATGCCAGATCTATGCTCCATCCATCAAGGTCGCACCAGAAGAACTCACAAGCATCCTCAGTCCTTGGCCTTTTGCGAAGTGGGGGATAGACATCATTGGGCCACTCCCAACGGCCCCAGGATCGGTCATGTATGCCCTAGTAGCGGTGGATTATTTCACAAGATGGGCCGAGGCTGAGGCATTGGCAACCATAGACCAACATCATGTCATCAGGTTCATTTGGCGAAACATTATCTACAGGTTTGGGCTACCTCAGGCAAATCATATCAGACAATGGAAGGTAATTCGATGGTACGAAGATCGATGCCTTCTTTAAAAAGTGGAAGATCACAAAGTTGTTTTCTACCCCATACCACCCCCAATCAAACGGTCAGGTTGAGGACATGAACAAAATCATAAAGCACACACTCAAGGCCAAGATCGAGGGGGGAAAAGGGAAATGGGCTAGAGAGCTCACGGACGTGTTGTGGTCGTATAGAACGACCTGCATAAATTCAACGGGCGAAACCCCTTACTCGCTAGCCTTCGGAACTGAGGCAGTTGTTCCCGCGGAAGTCTACCTCCCGACCCTCCGAACCAGCCAGGTCACTTTTGATCATAACGATGAGGCCTTGGAAAGAAACTTGGACCTACTCGAAGAAAAACGGTTGGAGGCTAACATGAGAAATGCTAGATATAAGCAGAGGTCGGAACATTATATTACAACTCTAAGGTGCGACTTTGACATTTCAAGGTCGGAGACCTAGTACTGAAAAAGATACTCGGAGACTCCAAAGGTTCCCTCGGTCCAAACTGGGAGGGCCCATTCCAGATATCGAAGGTCCTACCAAATGGGTCATATGAGCTCAAGAAGACATATGGAACCAAGGCCCAATACCCGTGGAATGCAGCTCATCTGAAGAAGTATTATCAATAGGTTTACACCCTGGTACTGATCACATCGATGTAAACAAATACTTTGGTTAACGATAATTCTCTATTCTACTTGAAAGAAAAATTCATATGTGTAGAAACCAAATGGGTCGCATGAAAAATGTATGATCGATGAAATGCATGCCACATGAAAGACATGATCGATAACATGCAGGTCGCATGAAAGACATGATCGGTAACATACAGGTTGCATGAAAGACATAATTGATAACATGTGAACCCGAGGTGTGACTTTAGAAATACTTGAGGCGAGATCGCCACCCTAGCAGTGCAGTTATCCCCCGAATTTGTAAGACGATTAAGCAAATGTCCAGCAAACAAGTCGCATAAACATTAAGACGACAAGGACTAGGCAAAAATCGCATAAGGAAATCAAGTCAACACAACAAAGGAATTAAAAGGAGAATTTCATTAATAGACCCGGAGGTCGGGAAAAATCCCATTACAATAGACCCATAGGTCAAAAAAGGGAAATATCCGATTACAATAATATTAAGGAGACGAGCTAGCGACTTGGTCTGTACTATGGAGTTACTGAAGTCACGACCCTCTGATATTAAGGAGGTCGCTAATCCCAAAAGGAGCTCCAAACAGGACTGCACACAAAGAGCCATCATGGACATCTCGAACTTCCCTTGCATCAGTTTGCTGAATCTTTCACATAGACTCTTGTTAGGAGATCCAAAGATGATGTCGTCCACGTAGATCTGAACCATCAGAATATCTTCTCCATCTTCTATTACGAATAAGGTTACGTCCTTTTGTTCCTTTAGTGAACCCACCGTCGATCAAGAAGCGAGAGAGTGTATCATACCAAGCTCGAGGAGCTTGTTTGAACCATAAAGAGCTTTTAAATAAGCGGTACACTTGGTTGTTCTTTTTGAAGCACGGAGGTTGTTCGACATAAACTTCCTCTGCTAGTACCCCATTTAAAAATGCACTTTTTCGTCCATCGATACACAAAGTGAACCCTCTCGGGAAGCATATGCTTTAAAGCTTGACCCGAATGGCTTTAAGCGGCGGCGGGTGCAAAGGTCTCGTCATAATCAATTTCTTCCGATTGTGAATACCCCTTAGCAACAAGTCTTGCCTTATTTCGGTGATGACATTTTTCTCATCTCTCTTGTTCTTGAAAACCCACCCGTGCCAATTACGTCTTGATGATTTGGTGCATCTACCGGTTCCCAAACTTGATTTTAATATTTGTTCGGCTCTTCTGCATGGCTAGAATCCGACTTGCGTCTTGTAGAGCTTCCTCTATTGTTGTTGATTCCTTCATAGACAAATACTTGACAATTCATGGCACTTTCACCAATCGATGTTTAGTTTTAACTTTATCGGATGGGTCTCAAATGATCGGATCGGTTGGATGGTGGTTATCCGTGTCCTTACATTCGATTTGCATCGGTTTGGAGAACATCATCCATTTCGATAAAGGTTCATTACTAGTATTTGGGAGTGGTGCGGAATTATGATCCACTTGATAAGAACATGTCTCCTAATGTTGGACTCATCATGTGTTGATGTACGTTGCGTGGGAACCAGTGTTCCCCCGAACCGGATGGTTCGGTTGATCTTTATCTCATTTGTATCGAACTTCTTCATAAACAGTTTTTTCGTACCTTAGGATCTGAATGATCCGGTGAATCATCTAGATCCGGAATGTATCTTTATTACGGTTTACGATTCTTTTTCCTTGATCATTAGGCTGATCCATTTTACGAGCATCGGTACTTGTTGATCAGTACATCTTGTTTCGAGGCTGATTTCTCTTGTTAGGAAGATGCTTCATCAAAGACTACATGGGGTGTTTCTTCCACAAGTAGGGTTAAATGCATTGTAAACCACGAAAGCCTTGCTAGATGAGGAATATCCTAAGAATATACCCTCATCGACTTGGCCTCAAACGCGTCTTCAATCGACTCTTCCCATTGTTGTGTATGAAACACTTACACTTCAAAAAAACATGGAAGTAAGAGACACGAGGTTTTACGTCCTTCCACAGTTCATAGGGTGTTTTGTAGTGAGCCTTAGTCGAAGACATCATTCCAGTATGGCATGCGATGTTGATTATACGCTTGAAAGCGGCTTGGTATTGCATGTTCAGTAACATTGTGCGAAAGCGAGCTTCTTTGAGAGTTCATTCCTCCGATTCGCTACTCCATTTTGTTGTGGCGTCCTTGCGGTGATGTTTCATGTTTGTATACCAAACTTAGAGCAAAAAAATCAAGAATAAAAGAGTTGTAAATTTTGCACTTTTTATCGTCGATTTTTACTACACCGACACCCTTCTCATTTTGTAATCTTTTTAATTTCTCGGGTATCTTCGTTTTTGTCGTCTCATTCTTCTTATGTAAGAATATAACCCAGTTAAACTTGGAATAGTCATCCACGATTACGAGTATATTTCGTCGTTGAGACCGTGGTGTAATCGGTCCAAATAGATCCATATGAAGCGATTTGCGAGACTCTTTGGATGCGGTCAAGGAATTCCCTTGAATGAAGCTTTGACTGTTTTCCCTTTCGACATGCAAAGACATGTCCGATCCTTTGAAAATACTTCATTAGGAAGTCCTTCCACTAGAGACATCCTTGCTATCTTATTAAGAGTTTTAAAGTTCGGATGGCTCATTCTTTTTTGTGCGAGCCAAACCGCTACTTTTGGAACTCTTGACAATCGGCATGCATTTCTTGGGCAACTTCCAATCACCGTGGTAGATCGTCCCTTTCCTTGAACCAGTTAGCAAAAATCATTTGAGTGGCTCGATTCTTGATAGTGCATTGGTCGATCGAGAACTCAACATTGAATCCGTTGTCATGAAATTGTGAAACCGATAGTAGGTTGTGCTTGGACCTTCGACATACGAGACTCGATTACTTGTACATCATCATTCTCTAAGGTTCGAATCCTTTGGTATAACCAAAGTTATCATCACCGAAGAGTACACGCGGGCCTTTTACATTTCTATGTAAGAGCCGAGGAGATGTTTGCTTCGGTCATGTGCCTTGAGCATCCACTATCGATGTACCGGATAGTTGCTTGCACACCTCCTTTGTTGGCGGACCCGCGATCCTGCACCCAAATCGGGCTTTAGGTACCCCTTTTTGGATTGGGTCCCGAGGGGTTAGGATTAGTTTTGGGGATCCATACAAAGCGAGCACTTCTATTGTGATCAGTTAGATCAGAAGGCCTGATTTGTCTCCCATACCTATCAACATAATCATACGTCTCTTTATATGCTTTCTGATTAGTATGATTATTAGTGTGAACCTTGGGTGACTTAGAAGACTTGGGATTTATCTTTTTCATTTGTCTTCTTTTCATCGATTGTTGGTTCAGTGCGGCGTGACCCTAGATTTCTGATTATAGGGGTAGGTACGACTGCTACCATCAAAAGATTCATATCTTTTCGGCATAGGTGGTTTTTGCAGTTTACCTGAAGCATGCTTATTAGGCAGCTGACCTTGATTGGGTCTCAGATTGGACTTCCCTTTTACAGGTTGTCTTTTCTGATTCCTGATCTGTTGATCAGGTTGAGGTCTCTTCAGAAGAACTGGGTTCTTCTGTTGATTCCTCGACTGATGCTTTACCAGTTGGGGTCCATTTATGTTCCTTACGGTTAGGCTTTGCCTTTACCTGCTCAGCCCCGGTCTTTTTCCTTATTAGATACATGTTTGGCTTTTGGTGTATCTTTGTTTAAACTCGTCGATTACACCTTTTTGAGATGAATCAGTCGGGGCTTTTGAGGATGTGGAAGGGTTCTCATACCCAAGTCCCTTCTTGTTAATCGTTGTTCGAAAATAGGTGTTCATGTCTTGAACGGTTTTAGATGATTTTGTAAAAACCTCTATTTTCTTACGCAGATTATCCTCAGATGATTTTAGACTTTCATGCTTTCGGAACAGCTCATCGAATTTTGCTTGCAGGATTTTGAAGTCATCAGCTTGCTGTTTGTTAATTGCCAGCTGATCTTTGATCTGCTTGTCCTGATCAGAAGCTTTAACTTTCAGAATTTTAAATTCCTCGGTTTGCATACGGCGGTTTCAAACCGATTTAAGTTCGGAGGCTTTTATCGAGATCATTCTCTTTAGCAAGCTGATTATTTTTGGTCCTCAGCTTATCATTTTCAGCTTCCACTATAGCATAAGTGTCTAATTGCATTGGAGAGATCCTCAAGCAATTGCTTTCGAGTAGAGTGCAGGTCAATCTCCCCAGCAGGTGTGCTAATGATAGCAGGTGTAGAAGCGAACAAAGCAGGTTTGGAGGTTACCTCAGATTGGTCCTCCTTGGCCATCAGGCAGATCTCATCATCATCTGAAGAGAATATCAGATCTTCATTTCCATAGAAGTCAACAAAGACCTTCGACGATCGTAGCCGAAATCTTCTCAGAGGAGTATCCAGAGTCCTCGGAGGGCGATCTGAATCGTCGATTCTGACGATGTCGCAACCACGGCTTTTTTACGTCCTGTGGCGTTGCTCTCTTACATTCCTCTTTTCTTCCCTTTCTCTTGGCGTCAGTGCAGGCGGGCAACATTTTTGTAGTGAAACGGCTTCTCACAATTGAAGCGCGCTCCTTGATCCACGGAACCTTTTCTTCGGGTGAATCACTCCGTTTGTATGATCTATCGGTGATTTTCCTTTCGATAGTAGTCGAGCTTCTTACATCGATTGGTTATCTCTTCTCTCATCATTTAGATTATCTCTTTTCCTTTCATATCTATGATCTCTCCGATCATCGGATACGGTTCTTTACGGAGATCATTTATGCGATCTCCTATCTCTTCCTCGGCTATGTTGATAATCTTTATAGAATCTTCGATACTTACCCGGTTGAGTATTTGATTTCTCTAGTTAGTTTCTGGTAAGCAGAGCGATCTGTTCTGACTGACTTATGATGTTTCCAATGGGCTCATTGGTCTTCAATCTGCTGTTGGTTGCCTTAAAAGCAACTGATTTGGAAGTTGAGGCTTCAGCGGGCACCTCATCTTCATCTGCTTGTCCTCTCTCAATTAAATCGAACTCGTGAGCTTTAAGGCTCAAGAACAAGCTACTTGGCTTCATTTTTGAAATGTCTTGGCAATCCTTGATTACCGTGACCTTCATGTCCCATTTCTTGGTGAGAGACCTTAAAATTTTGTAGTTGATATCTTTATCAGACATCTCTACCAAGTTCTCGAAGTTTGTTTATTGACATAGTAATCCTTCCATCGAAGTTCGTTGATTGTTTAGATTTTGGGCAGCATCTTCAATTTTTGAACTTTACCGATTCGACTGCAGCACTTTGTCTTTTATCGGGTCATTTCCTCGCGATATTTTAGCGGAGTATCCCACATTGCTTTCGCAGATTTGAGATACTTAATCTTTTCCTTTGTGACCTTATCCATTGTTTTCATGATAATATGCCTTGCGATAGTATCTAGAGTATGCAGTTTCCTTTCCTCTGCATCCATCAAGGCTGGGCTTTTTTTTTCGCACAAGACTTCGGGGCAAAGTCCGGATCTCATCCAATGCTGGGGGGGTTGTAATAATATATGATGATGGGTCTCTTTCGATGACTTCCATCATTACGCCATCGATCGAACCTAGATGGTTGGACATATATATGGCCCAATCTGATACTCATCGATTGAGAACCCGGTAGATCATGATACATACGAGGTGTTATCCATGCCGAGTGTTTTGGAAAATGAATGAGTTTTAAGAAGGTTTTTCAAGATCGGGTTCAATCGACCACAAAGATTCTTCCTCAAGAATCGATGATACACAAAGTCGATTGGTCCAGAGAACCAACTACTCGATACCACTTGTAGGTCCCGAACGGGTTTAGTGAGGGCAGAAGTCTAGAGGGGAGGGGTGAATAGACTTCTGAAAACTTTTTGTGCAGATCGGTGTGAGGGCGATTAGCCTTTGATCGAGTCGCGAGTGAATCGGTTTGGGCTGATAACCAACTTACTAATCGCATCAGAAAGGCGATTAGTTTCAGAACTATCGATTTAAGCGATGTGTCGCGGAAGCTTAAGTTTTACCCGTGAAAAAACCGGTTTTTATAAATCGATTCCAAAGTTAGTGTTTTAACCGGTTGGTCAAGTGTCAAGCTTGATCGATCGAAGCTTGGTGCTAGTTGATCTCAACTTAGAATATGTATGCGCTTTTTAAAGGTTGTGTGCAATTGTGTAGACATTAATCAAAGCGGTAAAGGCACACAAGATTTATAGTGGTTCGGATAAACCAGTCCTACGTCCACTCTTCCCTATCACAAGGGGCACCAACTTAACCAACTGAACTTAGTTTTATGTGTTAGTTCAACACAGTACACCGACAGATATTTAAGGAGTTCTCACTCAACCGATCCCGTAAAATCTAACTAGAAACCCTAGTCCGAATCTTGCTAAACAACTTAACCTAACTTGGGTTTGGATAAGATTGTTTTGGTTCCAACTATGAAATCTTTTCTAGTGTTTAAGGTAGCCTATCAGCTAGATGAAAAGATTTCTATGCTAAGAACTTATGGGATGAACACTTAATAAAATAATCTTCTTGATCGTGTTCTTCGTGCGGAAATCGATAATTGCTTGAGCTTCTTGATTGTTCGGTGTTTTCCGTGTTTCACTCGAAGTGTGATCCCATATTTATAGACCTTGAAATCAAAGAGCCGTTGGAGAGCAATTTGAATTCGAGGGCTATATTAGGTAGGTTTGAGGATTGATGTGGCGTCTTGAGGAACGGCGGCATGGCGGAAAGCGTGAACTTGTATTTTATAGCCGTTAGAGAGAACAGCATCAAATCCCTTAATTGTCGGCTCCGATCATACGTGTCTTGTTCTTATTGTTTAACAGACGCACTTATCAGTGTTTGTTCTTCCAACTAAGGTTGACATTCTTCTTGTTCAGATCATAGACGTATGATTAGGTGAAACATCAGTTTTCACACGAGAATCGACCGATCGATCGAAGCGATCGATCTACCGATGGAGTCTTCGGTGCGGTTGACTTAGCTTCAACTAGCAGACTCGGCTGATGTAGGTCTTCTGGTCTGATCTTCTGGAAGTCATCTGATCTTCAAGCATTCTGAGTTTGAGCTTTATGACTTCAGCTGAGATATCTAACTAGATCAGATCGATCTAATCTTCTTTCTTCTAAAGATGCAGTGCGCCGGATATCGGTTGTTCTTTGGATTTTCAGATCTGACTTATACATATTGAGGTTCCCCCTCAATATGTGACCTATCTATTACATCAGTTGTTCTATACAGTAATTATCAACTGGTATTCTATAAACGGTAATATAAACATCAGCCAGCTAATAGGTCTGACTGGTCCTATTACATGTGTTTCTGGAACTTTTATCAAAACTATAAATTTCCCAACAAAACTCTTGAGGCCCCCCGCGGAAATTGAGGTTCTGGCAGCGTACAGAGGGAGACACGATCTCCGGGTCATGAAGCTCGCTACCAAACTTGTCCACCGCCATACCATCATTACGATTCTGCCACACTTCACATTGATTTGGGAGCTCGAGGTGACTGTACAACTCCCCAAGAACGAAGATTTGACTCGGGTACGGGTCCCGAGGCTGACTTGCCATAAGTCGGTAAACATCGATGGTTCAAGACAAGGCCCCAAAGCAAGCTTGCGACCTCGTCTTCAGGGGCAATTGTTGTAAGGGGAAATAACTAGACTTGAGGAAGGCCGGGAATTGGACCGTCCTATGGTAAGACTATCGTCCGATTATCGACTTAACAAGACTTGAAGACTTCGAGGCGACTTCGAAGTCATGGTGGCTTAGATAGCAAAGAGGTCGCAGTTTATTTTGGAAGAACCCGAAAGTCGGGACTGATTAGGTCTCGAAGTCGGGTGAAGATAAACATGGAAAAGATTTGGGTAGTTTGTTGGTCCCGGTGTAAATGAGTCTTACACGTGTATGGGGGGGAATACACGTGTTCAGTGATTTTTAGAACTTTTTCTTCACTGAGGTCAGATGGGTCAGGTTATCCTGATATTTTTGTCCTGAGAAGCACAAATCGCCTGAAGTCAAAGTCTCATCGAGACAATGATCCCGAGCAAACTTTGAAGCTTCAGACAAATTAACCGATCTGAATTTATCGGAGATTCGAGGAGCTTGGATCGAGATAATTATCTTCTTGAACACTTTCGGTTAGAGTTGGTTTGATTTGGTAACTATATCTGTTCTAGCTACTCAAGTGTCTTGAGAATGGTTGGCCCTAAGTTTATACTCGTTTTGCTTTTTCTTTGAAAATCTTCTTCCTTTAATAAAATAGTGATTAAGGTTGTGATCAATTTGATTCTAGTTCGATTGGATTGGTTTCAAGCGGAATGTCGATGAAATCGACTTTTCAATGGAAAAACATGCGGCGAGATAAAAATGCAATCTGAAAGCAAATAACACAGCAATTATAGTGGTTCAGAGACTCAAGCTCCTACGTCCACTCTCTCTGATCTTCAGAGAATTCCTTAACCACTTCCTAAAACTTGCAGGCTAACTCACTGTAGCTTACTCACTTTTCTACCTTGAGTTTTCTAGCTGACTCACTGCAGCTTACTAACTCAAACACACATAAGTGTTCAAACTACCACAAGTAGCTTACTAACTTCTTCTCTAGAGTTTTTTGGCTGACTCACTGCAACTTACTCACTCTTTACAACTCTAACTCACCAACAAAATACACACACTCAAACTACCTTATCAAAGGGTTTGGGTTTGGGTTGGTTTCCAACTAGGGTGAGATATCCTTTACAATAAGAACAAATGCAAAGGCTAGGATATCTCTACTAAGCTTTGGGATATTTCTACCAATCTAGGCTTAGTGAATGAGCTCTCTTCAATGTGAAACACTTGGGAAATTCTAGGGTTTTCGAGTGCTTCAATTTACAAGAATACGAATGAGCTCTTGAGTTGCTTGAAATTTCCAGTGACCTTTCAATGTAGAAGGTCACTGGTATTTATAGGCAACTTCTCCAAAGGTTACTCTTGAAAAACTATCTGTTGGAAGAGATAGTATCAAGGGTTTTCTCTTCTGGTTATTGATGAACGGCTATTTTTAGGGTTTGAACACTCCCTTGCATGTTTTAGGAAATATGCAGTCAAGTAGCCAATCACCAATTTTTGCAGTCTGGAACATAGTACTACTGACAAAATTCAGAGTCATGTCGCTTTCAGTGTCAGTAAAGTACAGTGTTGTCTTCCTCTGATTGGTTCTGGTCTTCAGTGAATGTAGACAAACAAAACGGCTTTTTTAGATCAATCTCTCTAAATGAGACAACCTTAAACAACATTTAGACTTAGTTCCTTTTGCCTGCATATGAATGTTTTGGCAATATCTATTTTTCTGAAAATGTTCATTTTCCTCAGTTTTGTATGTATTCAGATAGATATTTCTTGATGCCCTACGAACATTCGTGTCTTTCTTGAGTATTCAATAACTCTTTGAAGTCTTGGTTCTTGAGTCTTCTGAGTCTTCAGGATGTTTCTGATTCTTCAGAGTCTTCTGAGTCTTCAGCATACTAAAATTTTATGATCTATAGATGTTGACTATACATGGTGCTGACTATACATGGTGCAGATAATCCTGAGTCCTAATATCTAATGAAACCTGATCCTGATTCTATTCTATCAAGATGTCCTGATACATGTCATACTCAGGGTTTTGGGATCTAATCAAAACTTATTTATTAAATTCATCTCCCAACATAGTTAGTGAGGCGGATTTCTCGGATCATAACCAGGGCAAGTATATCTGTGAGCGTGACTTACGGGATAAGAAAGGAAATCCTAGCCTGGCGGCTAAAACCCTAGGTTAGCCCACGAGAGGAAGCCCACAAATATTGTAACCCTAGTTCTATGTTTATAAATATAACTTGTGTTGTACATTGTAAAGGATCGAAATCTTAGTATCCTAGGCAGAAATTATACAGTAAAATATCCTGGCTTGGTGTCCCCCAGACGTAGTCTATTTCACGGACGAACTGGGTAATCAAATCGTGTGTTATTTATTACTTTCTCTAGTATATTGATCGGAGTCTATCAAATTGTTTGTTTGTTCGTCGGTAATCAAATCGGGTACAACAGCTACTAATTTTCTTCTTAAGCACAATAAATTAGATACCTGCAACCAAAAAAAAAAAGTTTTTTGAACCATATAAACAAATAAAAAATATGAAAAGATTTAACAAACATACCTCATCTCTTCCTTTTCTCATATGGAGAGGATTAGGGGTTTAGTCAGTCCTTTAGCATCTTCAATGGGGCAATTAATTTTCAACAGATTCATTTGCTAAACCAAAGCTTCTTCATATCCTCTTGCTGACAAAATCTGCATCGATTTGTATAGGAAAAGAAAATTAGAAAATCAAAATAATAAATTATACCATCTTCCACGGGGCAATTTACTTTTAACAGATCCATTAGCTAAACCAAAGCTTCTTCATATCCTCCTGCTGTCAAAATCTGCATCGATTTGTATAGGAAAAGAAAATTAGAAAATCAAAATAATAAAATTATACCATTAACTACAAATAAATTATGGATAAATTATGGACGGTGGATTGATTGGAAATTTGGGAGAGAGCTGTCAATGAGAGAAATAGTAGAAGAGAAGATGATTAGGGTTTCGAATGACAATGAATGAAAAATGAATATGAGATGTGACAATTTATAGAAAATGTAAGAAAAAAATCAATGGCTGAGATTAACTTAAACTCAAAATCAATAAGATTAGAGAGATTAAAAATAGAGGCATAATGCTTTGCCACATCACCTACCACATCATTTTATTACTTGACACATCATCTTAGGGAGGTCTTGTTAGTGTTAGTGTCCTAGAGACTATCTATTATAAGGACATAATACTTGATGATATTCAGTTTGATTTAATATTAATGTATGGCAATACACCTATTCGAATATTATGTTTGATTGTTTGCATTTATTCTTGTATGTGTTCACATGAAACAATGTTGTCATTGAGGATGTGAGACCTCAAATGTCTTAAGCATGGTTCTCAAATAGCCCCGATAAAGGATCATCAAGAATGGGATATTGATGATGCAATTGATATTGGTGTGCGATCTGCATCATACTCTTAGAGAGTGTAGTAAGATCTCACTTACTACGAGATACTAGTTATCTCATGATGGATGCACAGATACCTTAGAGGATATTGGTATACCCATCTGAGAAACCGTTTGATGTAATTTCACAATACATGTGTCTACGGGTGTCTCCTTTGACTTGAGGTCAATACGCACGACATCTGTGGAGTGATGAACTTTGACCATGACCGACGCTTGCACCCTTCCATGGGTAGATATGGCTTGGATTGGGTTCATCAGAAATGCATGTGCGTGGTAGTTGAGCCAAGAATATGATTCATTCCTCAATGTGGATTTAGAGAGAATACTCGTCTTCTCGTCATAATTGGATCTAAGTCGTCGGCCGACGCGCATCAGCTTAGACTTTGTGGCTAAGTGTAATTTACTTGATCAATTAGTGATTAGAGATAATATGATTAAGTTATTTGAATAGACACTTCATCAAGTTCAAGACTTAATCGAGTATTCGTGAATGAAAGGAAGATATCACGATAGCCTACATATTGCAGGTAGTTGCAGATTCTTCGCAACGTACCTCGTATATTAAGATTATCTGATTTATTGTCTAGGGTTCAATTAAGACCGTTAGTTTGACTAACCGATTGGTATACGAGGGCCTATGGGTCACATAACAAGTAACAGTTGTTTACAGATTAGAGCTGGTGATTAAATATCATATTGGATATGGATATTTAATTTATGGAGAAATTAATAATATATTAATTTAGAATTAATTATTATTAATTAATTAATTTGGAATTAATTTAAGTCATTTAATTAAATTAGATTTACTTAAATAAGATTTCCCAACAATAATATATATGGAATATTATTGTAGGATTTTATATATAAGGAAATAAAGTCTCTACAGATTTATTTCTAATATGGGACTTTGTCTATATGGAAATTAAATCCCTACAGATTTATTTCTTGTTTTTGGCCTGCTTAAGAATTAAGCCAGGTCTCCACTATATATACCAGTTCATGGAAAATTCTACACACACAAGATAATACAAAAGTATTACTTCTCCATAAAACCTAGATTTAGGATTTTCCTAGCAAATTCATCTCGTGGTTCAAGGCTGGTAGAACACTGCAGATCTGTGATCAATTGTTACGTGGATACCATAGTTGAAGAATTCCATCTCGAATCCTGGTACGAATTCTTGTAAGTATTCTTTACGTATCCTGTCAATCAATTATGCAATTACGTGTTCGTTGTTGGTGAACTGTTTATTCCGCTGCGCATGTTTTGCGTGAATTACGTGCCTATAAATTCCAACAGTGGTATTAGAGCTTCAGGCTCTTGATGATTGTGTAATTGAATTGGTTTTTAAATTAATTTTTTAAAACCGGTGTGTTTGATCCATTTGACCAAACCGCACCACACATATGTTTGTGTATTGGGGTATGTTTATTAGATAAACAAAACCATTGTATGTTTTGTTGCCTGGCTCGTCTTCTCCAATATGCTTAAAGTTTTCTGGGAAAATCTCCCCGCCACTCCTTGCTCCTGAATCACGCCACCCGACCTTGTGGGCGACACGCGATGACGGTCGAGTGAGTGGCTTCACGCTGCAACTCGCGTCGCTCGCGCAAGCCCGCATCGCTGCGTGCTATGGTGGATTAGACCCGCGGTGGCGTGACCCGCCTTCATCGCGACTCGCGGCGGTGCTCTCTATTTTGCTTTGTCTTGAGGGTGGTCATTCACAACTCGTGTCGATGCACCCCGATTCGCTTTGATTCACGGTGAAGTACCACCGACTCATTTCGTTCAAGGGCGGCGCTCCTCGATCTCGCTCGATGTACGGCGGTACGCCCTTGTTTCGATTCGATTCGAGGCAGCACACCACCGAATCGCTTGATTTCACGTTTGAACCCCTCTGGTTGAATTCGATTCGAGGGGACAACGGCCTGCGCGTGTCCCTCTATTTCGCTCGTGGTGGCGAGTCGCCCGCACGCGCCTAGCGACAGCGGTGACTTGCACGCATACACACTGCACCGATTGATATTTCGTCCCTTTGGGTTTTGTGTACTGTTGCCTGTAAATTTCGATTGGGTTGTTCTTTGAACTGATTAAAACTGTGATTAATCGAACACTAATGGTTAAGCATGTTCTATGAGTTATTTGAAATCATTCTGATGAACTGTGATGAATTATTGGATGGTTTTGGTTGATGCTGGTTGACCCGATTGGAAACTGGGCAGTGATGAGGGGAAGGACTGTGCCAAAATTAGATTTTGGGCAGACCCTTCCGTGCAATTTTGGAAATTTGCATATGAGCTCTTGACAAAATTAAAATTGTTGGTTGGACAAAAAGTTAAAATTAATTGGATTAATTTTGGTAATAAGTTAAATTCATTGAGTTTAATTTAAAATTGGATTTTAAAACTTAATTCAATGATTTTAATTATTATAAATCCCACTTGGTTAACTTGTTAGTTTAAATTCGTTAACGCATTTATAGTCCGCATTATAATTATTTGGGTAGGAAGCACCCATATAAGTGTTAGTCCGTATGAAATCATCTTTGGGTAGGCGGCGCCCAATAATTGCTTAAATGTGATGTAGATTAACATGTTGGATCTCGATTAAGTAATTAATACCCCGCCTTTTAAAACGTTCCTCGCTAAAATATGGTTATATCATTAATTTAATAAGATGTCTTCAATCAAAATTAAAAGTAAACCGGAGATTTCGTTCCAATGGGTATTTAAGACCAAAGTCTTTTGCTCGGATCTACATCTAACGGGACTTTTATAGGGACTCGAAGTGTCACCGCTTGATAGTTGTAAACCAACTTAACTTTGTTTCACCAGCCAAAGCAGGGAAACGAAAGTTAAGGGACATCCGATTAAACTAGGTTTGATCAACTAGGAATTGCAGTCTTTCCAATTGGTTTAGAGACCTACAAGTTTTATTATTATAGTAATTAATTAGCCAAAGCAGATATTGTAATAATAAGAACGTGGATCCTAGTCCATTATAATTTATATTAGATATAAATTCGTACTCTTCCGATGAGGTCGTTGAGTATGTGAAAATAATGGAGACAAAATAATTTTAAAAAGGCCATGTTTATTTTGATTGTTGAATATTGATCATAGGAATTATGTGTTTAATTCCCATTTTATTTTATTTCTCTTGGTTAGTTGAAATGTATAACTATCATGAGATGTGTTTTGGAAACAAACAAATTGGCTAGGCCAAATTTTTCTGGACTGGCACCGAAACATGTGTTTGGTGCTAAGTCAAGAAAAGATTGAGTACGTGTTGGACACACCAATCCCGGTTACCCCTGCAGCTGGTTCTCTGAGGTAGCCACGTTTGACCTAGATGCTCAGAAGAAGCATCAAGAGGATGCTTCCCAGGCTCAGTGTGTGATGTTGCTCGGCATGACTCCCGAATTGTATAAGCAACATGAGAAAATGGGTCCCTTCGAGATGCTCAAGCATCTGAAGGATCTCTTTGATTCTGAATCTCTTTCTGAGATTTATGAAGTGATGAGAGATCTGTTAAGATGTCGGTTAGCTAAAGGAGAGAATATTTCACCTCATGTGCTAAAGATGATAGGCCTAATTGAGAAACATGGTAATTTAGGCATTGAGCTAAAAGACCAACGTTTTCATTTATGTTATCCTCCAGTCGCTCCCGGATTCATATTCTAGCTTTATTATGAACTGCAAATGAATAAGATGGATGCGACCATGCCTAAACTTCACAACGTGCTCAAGACTTTTGAGTTCACTATCACTAAGATGATGTTCAAAAGAAGGAGCGGTTAGATAAGGATATGTGCCTCTACTGTAAGTAGAAGAAGGGCACCGGAAGAAAGACTGTAAAGTTCTGGTTGATGAAAAGAAGGCACTGGGTGCTTCTCGCATTAGAACATGTAAGTTTGCTATTAAGATAAGCATGTCCACTAATAGCGCTAATTGCTTGGTATTAGATACCGGATGTGGCTCACACATTTGTAAGAAGTTCGGGTGAAGTTAGGCCGGGTGAAGTCGACTTACATGTGGAAATGGAACAAGAGTTGCTACTAAACGTGTGGAGACTTATGTGTTAGACTTACCCTTTGGTTTTAGATGAGAACTTAATGATTATCATTTCGTTCCTTCTATTATTCGCAACATTATTTCATTCCTATGTTAGACTTTGAGAGTTTTTCCTTGTGATAATAATTGTTATTTCACGTTAAATGGTGTGCTTTATGGGAATGCCCTTTATAGAATGGTTTATGTTTGTTGAGTTGTGGATATAATGCTCTTAATATACAAAATAAAAGACTCAAGCTTAGTAATCAGGAAAAACCCAACTTACTTGTGGCATTGGAGACTTGGTCATGCAAACGAGAAAAGAATTGCAAGGTTAATAAAGTTAGACTACTTAACCCCATTTGACTTTGAGTCTTATGGAAATTACGAATCTTGTCACAAGGGCAAGATGATCAACAAACCCTTTTATGGGAAAGGGGTACGTGCCAAAGAAGTTCTAGAGTTGATTCACAGCGATGCATGTGGACCATTGCCCACTCTAGCTAGGGGTCTCTAGATTTGGATACGTGTATCTTATGAGACACAAATTCGAATCCCTTGAGAAATTCAAGGAGTATAAAACTGAAGTAGAGAAGCACCTTGGTAAGAGTATCAAGACTTTTCGATCGGATCGAGGAAGTGAATACCTTAGCCATGAATTCACTGATTATTTGAAGTTACATGGAATTCAATCTCAGTGGACTCCTCCCGGAACACCTCAGATGAATGGTGTGTCCGAAAGGAGAAACCAAACCTTGTTAGACATGGTAAGGTCCATGATGAGCTTTTCCTCTCTTCCAATATTGTTATGGGGTTACGCACTCCAAACCTCAATCTACATTCTGAATAAGATTCCGTTTGAATCGATTGAGCATACGCCATACGAGCTATAGTGTGGTAAGAACCAACTTTCTCACATATCAAGACATGGGGTTGCCCCGAGTTTGTGAAAAAAATGTTAACTGATAAAATGGAATCCAAAGGTGAAAAAGGTTATTTTGTGGGATATCCTAAGGAAACAAGAGGATATTATTTCTATCAACCTGTGAAACAAACAGTGATTGTTTCTAGGTAGGCCAACTTTCTTGAAGACGATTACGTTTTTAAGGAACAAGGTCGTAAGACGATAGAACTTGAAGAAATTCAAGAACCACAAATTAACAAAGAGATTGATATCTTGTCAAAGCAACATGGCAAAGAATCAGTGGGAGCATTCAGCGACTTTCAGGGTGGGAGTCTTTTACTAGGTGATCGTCTTTTAGCCAAATTCTAATATAGTATTCAAGCTAATGAGATCCATCTTTGGATTAAAGCAAGCTTCTAGGAGTTGGAATATCCGATTTGATCAAGTCTTTTGACTTCATCAAAAATTCGGAAGATCCTTGCGTTTATCGTAAAAGCAGCAGCAAGAATATTATTTTCATAATCGTATATGTCGATGACATATTGATTTTGGGAAATAATATCATGTTAATGCAGTCCGTTAAAGATTGGTTGTTAAAGACCTTCATGATGAAGGGTCTTGGTGAAGCCTGCTACATCCTAGGGATCAAGATCCACAGGGATAGACCCAATTGATATTGAGGCTGTCACAGTCCACCTATGTAAACAAGGTGTTGAAGCGTTTTGCGATGGAGAACTCTAAGAGAGGTTCTCTGCTAGCAAATCATGAGATAAAGTTGTCAAAGAAGGAATGTCCTTCAAGTGAAGCTGATATCAAGCACATAAAAGATGTCCCATATGCATCTGCAATTGGGTCAATCATGTACACCATGACTTGCACTAGGCCCGATGTGGGCCTACGCTATCAGCATCACTGGTAGATACCAACAGAATCCGAGTGATTCTCATTGAATTGCTGTCAAGACCATTTTAAAGTATCTTAGATGAACTAAAGAATATTTTCTTGTCTACGGTGGGCAGTCAGAACCAGTAGTAACTGGTTACACTGACGCAAGTTTCCAATCCGACTGTGATGATTACAAAATCACAGTCAGGCTATGTCGTCACTCTCAATGGTGGGGCGGTCAGTTGGAGTAGTTCCAAGCAAGAGTCGACCACAGGTTCAACAACCAATGCTGAGTACATTGTTGTATTAGAAGTCTCAAGGAGGTTGTCTGGATTTTATAGTTCTTGAGAGAACTAGGGGTAGTTCCGAGTGCCAGTTGTCTAATAAAGTTATATTAAGACAACCCTGTTGCGATTGCACAAGCAAAGGAACCGAGATCAACAAACAGAAGCAAACATGTACCCAGGCTTATCATTTGATCCGAAAGATCATAACGATAGGAGAAATAGAATTAGAATGTGTTCCCACGTAAGATAATTTGGCATATTCTTTCACCAAAACACTGAGTGTTCATGTACACACTAGACATTTGATGGTCTAAGGGTTAGACATGAAGGTGATTGGCTCTAGTCCAAGTGGGAGATTGTTAGTGTGAGTGTCCTAGAGACAATCTATTGTAAGGACATAATACTTGATGATATTCAGTTTGATTTAATATTATTATCCATTTAATATTAATGTATGGCAATACACCTATTCAAATATTATGTTTGATTATTTGCATTTATTCTTATATGTGTTCCCATGAACCAATGTTGTCATTGAGGATGTGAGACCTCAGATGACTTAAGCATGGTTCTCAAATAGCCCCAATCAAGGATCATCAAGAATGGGATATTGATGATGCAATTGAGATTGGTGTGCGTTCTACATCATACTCTTAGAGAGTGTAGTAAGATCTCACTTACTACGAGATACTAGGTATCTCATGATGGATGCACAGATACCTTAGAGGGTATTGGTATACCCATCCTAGAAACCATTTGATGTAATTCCACAATACATGTGTCTACGGGCGTCTTGGTTAGTGGGAGCGACGTGATACTCCTTTGACTTGAGGTCAATAAGCACGACATGTGTGGAGTGATGAACTTTGACCATGACCGACGCTTGCACCCTTCCATGGGTAGATATGGCTTGGATTGGGTTCATCACGAAATGCATGTGCGTGGTAGTTGATCCAAGAATATGATTCATTCCTCAATGTGGATTTAGAGAGAATACTCGTCTTCTCGTCATAATTGGATCTAAGTCGTCGGCCGACGCGCATCAGCTTAGACTTTGTGGCTAAGTGTAATTTACTTTATCAATTAGTGATTAGAGATAATATGATTAAGTTATTTGAATAGACACTTCATCAAGTTCAAGACTTAATCGAGTATTCGTGAATGAAAGGAAGATATCACGATAGCCTATGTACCTCGTATATTGAGATTGTCTGATTTATTGTCTAGGGTTCAATTAAGACCGTAAGATTGACTAACTGCTCGGTATACGAGGTCCTATGGGTCACACAACAAGTAACAGTTGTTTACAGATTAGAGCTGGTGATTAAATATCATATTGGATATGGATATTTAATTTATGGAGAAATTAATAATATATTAATTTAGAATTAATTGTTATTAATTAATTAATTTGGAATTAATTAAAGTTATTTAATTAAATTAGATTTAATTAAATAAGATTTCCCAACAATAATATATATGGAATATTATTGTAGGATTTTATATATAAGGAAATAAAGTCTCTACAGATTTATTTCTAATATGGGACTTTGTCTATATGGAAATTAAATCCCTACAGATTTATTTCTTGTTTTGGGCCTGCTTAAGAATTAAGCCACGTCTCCACTATATATACTAGTTTATGGGAAATCCTACACACACAAGATAATATAAAAGTATTACTTCTCCATAAAACCTAGATTTAGTATTTTCCTAGCAAATCCATCTCGTGGTTCAAGGCTGGCAGAACACTGCAGATCTGTGATCAATTGTTACGTGGATACCATAGTTGAAGAATTCTGTCTCGAATCCTGTTACGAATTCTTGTACTATTCTTTACGTATCCTCTCAATCAATTATGCAATTACATGTTCGTTGTTGGTGAACTGAAACTTCATTCTACAAACATTATTAAACTTTGATCAAATACTTCCAAATTTTATTTAGCTTAAATTAATTTTATTCAATAATACTAACATTTTTAATATTTTATATATGTAAAATACATAAAATATATTAATTTACTATATAAATTATATTTAAAAGAAAAAAGATGTAATTATTTGACATCGAATAAAAGAATACTAATACAATAACAAAATATATTTAAATTTAAAATAATTTTATGTCTAAAATCACAAATTTCTAACCACATATCCGTAAACAATATTAGTTGTAATTTTGCATGATTTTCCATCATAATTGCAACAGTGTTTTTAATTTTTTTTTACTCTTCACTCTTGAGACAACATTATGAAGTTGAACGGGAAAAATATTTTTTATGTCAGTAACTATGAGGGTAATAATTTAAGAACAATAAGTTTCAGTTTGGGAAAAGTAGGTTTCGTAGTTTCCGTTTGGCAAAAGTATGCTCGTAAGTTTTGAGTTTGATCAAGTTTAGATCCATAAATTTTGAGTTTCCGCAAAGTAGGACCGTAAATTTTAAGTTTTTGGAAATTTAGGCCCGTCTGTGTGAGAAAGTTTGTTTATATTTGCTAAAAATAATTAATGTCCTACTTTTATCAAAAGAAAAGTTAATATCCTACTTTCCAAAACTGAAACTTACTGTCCTTTCGTTAAGTTGACACGATAATAAACAATATTAGAGATATATTAAAATTGACAATGTAAGTAATTCTAAACTAAATAATTGAATACATCAGTTAAGTTGAAGCAAAGTCATTAGTTTACCATAAAATTTGTTAATGCTTTAATATAATGTTAAAATTTATAGCATTAAACTATCTAATTTTATGTTGTGAATTTGATTGAGTTTTAATTTTTTTGTTTGTAATTGAGTCAAACATATAATAAATATAATTATCCACATAAGAGGAAATGTGTATGTTTATACTGACATATATTAATTTTAATATTGAAATAGAGTATTTTAGCACTAAATAGAAAATAAAATGTCCAATGTTTGCTTAAAAAAAAATTAATGTCCTACTTTTGCCCCAACAAATATTTTATATTTTTATATTTGTTGAAAAGAAGTTAATGTCCTTATTTTGTCCCAAAAAAAAGATTAATGTCCTACTTCTACCAAAAAAAGAAAAAAAAAAAGAAAAGAAGTTAGTATCCTACTTTTCCCGAATTGAAACTTATTGTCCTTGAATTGCTACCTCCCCCGAGTTACTCCCACAATTGACCTATGCAAAAACTTACTTGGAAATGTATACATTTACTATCAATAATGAGGGAGTTTAAGTATATTTTCAAATAAGTCTTTTCTCATGCAATTATCCACATGTGTATGTGCATATCATTTCACGTTAAACTCTAAGTTCTGCAATGAAAGATATTTTAAATGGTAGCTACAACTTCATTTGTATATATAGCAGAAAATTTACCTTTTTTATATTAAAATCATGTGAAAGGTGAGATGATACCTGAAAATAAATTTGTGACAATTCACCTAAAAATTTCAGATCATCGACCAAAAAATAAAAATAAAAAAAATTCCCACAATCTCAATGTGTTGATGTTGCACGGATGTTGTTCCAGGTGTTGGACAACATTTTGCACAACATCATAAATTTGTCCTTTCTCCTAACACTAACTCCCGTTTAATAGATGTGTTTCTCTATGTTTCCTACATTGCAGGTTGAAGATAATCTCGGAAATTATCAAGTTGTTGCACTGACGGAGTGAGAATAGAAAGATCATGGGTGGTTACACCAAGATCATGGAGATAGTGGAGGAGAAGTTCAAGGCTGTTCACACCAAGTGGATAAGACAATGCAGTTGGTCCTAAAGTCTATAAATAGACTGCATTGATCGACATTCAAGTTTGAGTTAAAGTGAAATCTCATTTGCTCTACTCCAAACTTAAGAGAGTAACATCCAAGACACAACCAAGAGTGAAAAACTGAGTGTTTGTAATTCTAGGAGTGTGAGGGTCGTTGTTATTCTATGTGTACTGGTCGAGGGAATACAATCTCTCCTATCAGTATTGATTTTGTCTTATTAGATCAAGTTTTAGGTTGAATAAGATCACTAGTTACTTTATTGAATAGATTGATTTTGGTGTGTGGTTTTTCACTACACCTTTTAGGATCTTGTAAGAGATTCTTGTGTATCTCACTACTTGTTATAGTGATGTTTTTAACCATGAGGTTCGTATATGTAGGTCCCGGACGGATTTTGTGAGGGTTGAAGTCTAGAGGGGAGGGGTGAATAGACTTCTAAAAACTTTTCGTGCGGATCAGGTGTGATTTGCAGATTGCCTGATCAGAGTGCTAGTGAGTCAGTAGGAACTGATGTTCAATCTTACTGAGTGCCTGAGGGCAGATCAGTTTGATATCTGTCAGTTTAACTGAGAGTACGGAAGCTTGTTTTAACCCGT
Source organism: Stenogyne calaminthoides (assembly GCA_037126765.1). NCBI lineage: Eukaryota > Viridiplantae > Streptophyta > Magnoliopsida > Lamiales > Lamiaceae > Stenogyne > Stenogyne calaminthoides. The sequence goes on from JBBCBC010000001.1 coordinate 24,417,037, forward strand.
GTGAAAAACCAGTTTTATCAATTCAGATTCCTAAGTCAGTTTTCAACCAGCTGACTAAGGTGTCAACCTGATCAGATCAGTTGCTTGGTGCAGACTGAGCTTAACTTAGAATATGTATGCGCTTTTAAACTTAGTAGTGTGAATAGTGTAAAGCAATAAGAAAGCAACTAAATGCACACAAGACTTTTTATAGTGGTTCAAACGAAACCCGTCTTACGTCCACTCTTTCCTTAACACAGGGGAACCTTAACCAAACTTAACCGAACTTAACCTGTGGGACTTATATCCCTCGTGGGATGGCCGATAGATGTTTATTGAGTTCACACTCAACCGAACTAGAAATCAGAAAATTAGAATCCCTAGTCTGAAATCTTCCGGGAACAAACTTAACCTAACTTGCATTTGGGTAAAGAATGTTTGAGGGTTCCAACTGGAAATTTATCCTGGTGTTTTAGGTAGCCAAAATGCTAGTGGATAGGATTTCTTGCTAAGAACAATGGGATGAACACTCTAAGAATAATCTTCAAATATGGTGTTCTTCGAGCGAAAATTCTGAAGGCTTTTTGCTTCTTGAGAATCTGCATTAATGATGCTATTCTGCTTTGCTCAATTGTTCATGTGATAGTTGTTGGTCTCTTTTTCTTCCTTTCGAGCAATTCCATTTTATAGACCTCGAAATCAAAGAGCCGTTGGAGAGCAATTTGAATTTCGGGCTATATTAGGTAGGTTGTAGGATATGATTGTGACGTGCTCCGATTATCGGCATGTCCGTAGGCATGATTAGCGCCGTTTTTGTCTGCAGCGTCGCATCTCGCGTTGTCAGCTCTTTTTGTGCACGTGTCGCTTTCTCCTTGGCTTCGCGAGGCGGCATTTCAGTCATTTGTCCGTTAGACGATTGATATTCCTTTTGTAGAAGATTCGTCTTGTCTGGTGTATAATTTTGATTGACACCAGGTGTGAGATGACTTGATCAGGTAACTGATCAGTCTACCTTGTTGAGTCTTCTGTTGCAGATTTTCTTAGCTCAATATGCAGACTCGGCTGAATGTAGGTCTTCAGGTCTTTTGATCTTCAGGTGTCTCTGAGCCTCAGTGTATTCAGTCATACTGAGTCTTCAGGTTTGTTAGTGAGTCTTCAGGTTTATCTGAGTCTTCAGGTTCATCTGAGTCTTCAGTGTCTATCTAAGTCTTCAGGTTCATCTGAGTCTTTAGGTTCATCTGAGTCTTCAGTGTCTATCTGAGTCTTCAGGTTCATCTGAGTCTTCAGGTTCATCTATCTTCACCTGATTTTCTGACTTCTTATCTTCTGATTTGTTCTTAGTCTTCTGATCATCTGACCTTATCTGGGTCATCTGATACTTCGACCTGACCTATGCATATTGAGTTCCCCCTCAATATGTGACCTATCTTTTACATCAGCTATCTATATATTTCAGCTGGTCATCTTAATCTGATTCTAAGTCATCAGTCAGCTAACAGGTCTGACTGGTCCTATTACAACCTGTTTTGGAACTTCCATCAAAACTAAAATACAAATTTCCCAACAATTTCCCCCTTTTTGATGGAACCAAAACACATAATCAGAAAAATAGATACCATGAATGGAAATGTAGATAATGAAAACAGTACATACCTCAGAAGACAATGAGATGTTGTCTTAGAATCAGTGAGATGGAATATTTCATTCAGATATGTGTGTGCATTAAAGAATACATGAAAAGCGTACCTATCATCTGATTCCAAGTTGTCTTCTTCAGGTGTACTTGAACATTTGCAGCTCTTTGGGGATGCCAAACATCTTGTACATCCTTTGCATTAGTTTGTCCAGCTCTTCTCTTCTATGGATCCCTCCTTTTTCAGCAAATCCATAGTAGGCATTTTTGAACTTAACATCATCTAGCTTTTTGTCTGGACGCAAAGGTGGAAGGAGTAGTTCAAAGGGTGGAGCTTCTGGTATTAGTGACATGATCTTGCCTTCTTTCATCACTGTCTGGTAGAAGTCTGGATACATCGTTTCTAACCAGTTTCAGAATTCATCATCATTTTCAGTCTGATTTTGATGAATCGGAATCTTCTCCAGGATGTGTACGTCACATAACCATTCTCCTCTGATCTGATCCCACTCTGGAAGCAGATCTTGTCGTGCACAGAGGATGTCTTTAACAGGTGTCGAAAGGGCATTCTTCTCCCAAGCAATCTCATCTGCTGCAGCTTCGTTCTTCCTCTTCCTTCGGATGTAAGCGATGTTCAGTCCCTTAGCCTCTGCTAACTTCTGCTTCTTGATGGCGGCCTCTCTTATTCTTTGTCTTGTCTGCTCTTGAACTTGTTCAGGAGTCATCTGGCTTTTGGTAGAGAGTGATTGGCCTTGTCTCTGATCTTCCGCAGTAACTTTTGCCATCTTGCCTTTGCCTTTCTTCCTTCTCAGAATCTGCTCAGGTTCATCTTGTTCGTCTTCTTCAGCTAATTTCTTAGCGAGTTCAAGGCTCTTGGCCTGATCATCAATTTCCATTCTTTTCTGTACGAACGAAGAAAAGTATTCAATCTTGTCGACTCTGGTAGTAACCTCTGAAAGAGCAGTTTTCTGCTCAGTGATCTCTTTGCTATGTTTCTCCACAGTTTCCTTCACTTCAGCAATGAGATCAGTAGATGGAGTGGCTGGCAAGTCAGATACAGTGGTTTTCGGTAGAGATGCAATTGTTACCAACTGTGTCTGTTTTTCTTCCTTCTCTTTATTCTCTTTTCCTTCCCCCTTTTTGGTTTCATCAAAGAGGTTGGACATCTTGCGGTTCAGAGCAGTTAATTGCCGTGAGATCTCCTCTCTGAGTTCCTCGACAACAAGAGGAGTAATCTGAACGGTGGCAGAAGGTGCAGGAGTGAAGAAGCGTCTGAGAGCAATTTCGATTTCCTGTCTTGCTCGTTTTGTAGAAGCTAAAAAATATTTCCAACCCATGTCCATGTGGTTGTTAGTTTTGTCCAAGGATGCCCAGACATTCTCCAAAAGTACCTGTGTCTGATTGAGCATCTCTGACTGAACTGTGAGTTTTTCAGACTAGAGTTTGAGCTTCTCAGCAAGAGGATTTACTAGTTGCATTACTTCAGCAAGGATGGCATTGTGCATCCCAACTGTGTGACTTCGTTCCTTGTCAACTAGTTTTGCTTGCTCATCTTCAAATCGCTTCATCAGATCTGCTGTGAGCGCTGTGAATTTGTCTTCAAATGCAGCCTTGATCCCATCCTGAATCTTCTCAGTATAATGATCTTGGGTATCAGAGCTCATCGTAGCAGTTTGGTCAGATGTTGAAGCCTTGACAAGTCGGGTCTCATCTGCAGCACCCATTCTTGGTTCATCGGCAGCTCCCTCATGATCAGTAGGAGGTTGAACGGTTTCCTCCCTATTATCAGCAATTCCGAACCTTTCGTGAATCAACCATCTTATATCATCATCAAATGTCAATTCAACAGCACTTTCAATCCCATCAGTGTTCAAGCACTTCAACTCCAAGTCTACAAAGAAATCTGATCCCAGAGATGTCATGAGAATCAGAAATTCTTCAATGCTTTTTAGTCTGATATCCCTCCAGAACATAATCTCTTCTATCTGTTGCTGAATGCCAGGATGTTGATCCAATTCAGGACATAGATCCAGTAGATAGTTTTTGATTTGTTGCTTCATTATCCTTATGATGGGGCTTCCTGAAACAGGTGAAACAAGCACGGTTCTGGTGTTGAAGGGATTATGAGAGACGGACACTCGCTTGTCAGATCTCTCAGGCTCCTGTGACTTGATTGGAGATTGGGATATTTGTAGTTCAGGTTCGTTTTCAGCGTGTTGAGGGTGTTCAGTTTCCTGAACTGGTTCATTGATTGGTGGTGTGGGAGATGTTGGTGATCTGATAGGCGAGGGTGAGGGTGAGAAGGTTTTGTGGGGAGGTGATGATGATTTTTGAGGAGAGGGTGATGGTGGTTTGGAAGTGGGCGTTGGTGATCTTGCTCTCTGGTAGATCTTGGTGAGAGGCAGAGAATCAGATGGTGATTCTTCCTCAGGTTGCTCCACTTCTGTCCCTCTGACAGATTTCTCTCCTTCTGCTGCGATCATCTGCTCTTCCCTTACTTCTCAGATAGTTGGCTCAGAGCGGACTGCTATCTCTTCTTCTGATCTTACTTGCATCAGATCCTTCGTTCTGCTGACTTGCTGGGCAGAACTTGGAGTAGTTTTCAGAGGAGATGAGACTCTCTTCTGATGTTTCCGCTGAGCATCTGGTTTCTTGGCCAGATTCTTCCTCTTCATCCTCTTCTCTGGAATGGCCTCTTCCTGCACTTCAGACGATGCAGTTGCCTTATCTTTTCCCTTCTTTTCTCCCTTGGGTTTGGGCACATAAGGAGTTGGATCTTCATTAGTTTGTTCAGGTAGGGACTCATCCTTGCCCAGTATGGCCTTGTGCTTTGCTTGGTAAATCTTCGCTCCATTCTCGTTCCATTTATAATTCTGTGGCAGCTTATCTGACAGAATGATAGAGATTTTGTGTATAAAGGAGCACTTGGAAGATAAGCACACTTCATTGCTCTGGGTCAGTTCGAACTTCCCGGAGTCTTTTCTCAGTCTTGCTTTGACCATACCCAACCAATCGATATATGAAGCCTTCTTGATTATTGCAGTCATGACACTTATCTTGTACGAAGTGATGTCATCAAGACTGTAGGTTGAGCACATGATCACCTTCTGAATAATTTCAAGAAGAAGGCGATATTTCCTCTTCAGATAGGAGGCTTTGACGTTCGTCGTGTTCTCCTTATTTGCTGGTCTCAACAGCTCGGCTTCAAGAAATCCCTTTTCTCCTACATCAGTCGTGTAGGTCTCTGGATTGATGCTTCCTCGAGTTAGGCTGAATATCCTCTGGAGATCGTCATTCGACACTCGAACTTCCAGTCCGCCAATGGAAGAAATCAGGTCAGCATCATTGTCTTCATCCCTCTGCAGATTGTATAGAAATTCCAGAGCTTCATGTGCGTGGACGATGTTCTGATGTGTAGAGCAATAGCGTTCAAGTCCACACGCTCGCAAGCACTCCAGAATTTCCAGCGATTCAGGGTCTGAGGTGATGGTGAATACTACATACTTCTCATCAATGATGTCTTTCTTCATCGATGAAAAGTTGCAGAACTTTTTCCCTTGGCCTGGTCGTAGAATAAGATAAGTCATTTCTGTACGATATGCAAATTGATGTTTAGTTTGAGTAAGATATTTCAATAAATTCAGTCAAACTAGTAACTTTAGCATCAATTTAGCAAATAAGCGTTTAGATCTAATAAAAATTACAGAAATATATCATCACGATTTGTAAACCTAGGTACCAGAGAGAAATTGAGATCATGCAATTAATTAAACAAGAAATTACCAGAAATTGATTCGAAAGATTTAGAAATCGGAAGAGTAGAATCAATTGATCTCGAAAGTAATTCTCTGAAGGTTTTTTTTTTTAAAGAATTTGATCTTTTAAAAACTTTGAGAAGACGAAGTAGTGGAAAGAGGTTTTCTGAAAAGATTTGGATTTTATAGAATACAAGGGAAAACCTTTTTGCACAACTTTCCAAAGTACTCAAGTATCCGTGTTTTGAAATCAGTGGCTGAGATTAGTCGGCCAAAAAGTATTTTGATCGCACGGTTGAGAAAAGTAGTCTTCTCGTATTTCGGACTCGAAAATTCGCAACAAAACGCATTAAAAACACATTTCCAAGTCCGCATTAAAAGTTTTGCAGAGCATGCGTCATGAACAGAGTAAAATCAATTATTTAAATAATGCATGTAAGGTATTCAGAAAGGGATAAATAAGAGAACGTATCTGGCTGATTGATATTGTAATCAACCAGTTACCACAGTGATATGGTCTGGTACTTTGTTGACCTATCTGATGGTTGCCTTATGCATTTTCCAACAATATCTCACTCATCTGATCAGATTCTTGCTTGAAACACTTCGCCACTTATCTGATCCACTTATCTGATACTATTTTCCGATGCACTTATCTGATACACTTCATCCTTCAGTCTTCTTCTAATTAGCCCGTATTTACTGAAGTCAACTCCCGCCAGAACTTTTACTTCGGGGAGTCCAAAAGTCACCTCGATTCCCAAATCGGCGCGATTTGACATTCCGTAATAATGGCATAGATACGCTGTGATTAATCACACTGTAAACTCATCCAACCATTAGCCGCGTGTTCCATACGTGTTGTCGATGCAAATTTCTCTTAAGGTCTTCTGAGAAAATAAATTTGCATTTATACCCCTAATTTCCTTCTATAAATTAGCCTGGGGTGTTTAGGCAAACAACACAACATAAACCATTCATCTTCTTTAGCATATACTTCATGCTTTTCCGATGAGTTCCTTATTTCCGGTGAAACTTCCGGTGGGAACCTTTAACCCTTTTCCAATGAATTCAGCTTCTCAAATCAACCCTGTGTATTCCTTCACACTGCTTTCATCGTCATCTGAGATTTCTCATACGATCAATGCTAAGCTTCTTTACCACCATGGAGGTGGATCTGCTAAGGCAAATTAGAAGGCACTTCTCCTAACCGTATGCACCTTGTGCGCTTATCGAGATGATGGAATTAGCATCAACAGACTCAGTCTGAAATAAAACATGAGTTTGGTATACAATCTTGTGTATCAAACTCAATATTTGCATGAGACACTCATGGCCATATGGTCTTTGTGACTAAACTTGTGGCATTGTGTCCCATTTAACAGCTGGAAAGCCCATTGATTTTAGGTCTAAGGGCTCCTAGCTTAAAGATCCTTCAAGGCCCGCTCTCTCTCCTCACTCCGAAGCTCTAAGAGTGGTTTTCAGGATTCTAGAAGCTTCTCTGCGCCCCCTGGGTCGGAGAGTGTGAGAGCATCAGCTCTTAAAATCTCTCTCTCTCCTTCTGTGCCTAGGGTTGTCTTAGGGCTTATGGTTTATGACCTCCTGGTCTTCTTGTACTTGTAATACCACTTGAAGATAGCTTGTAGCACTTTGTATCTTGTGATATCACTTGTAACTTGTAAATCTGACCTCCGGGTCCTTATCAATGAAAAACTCTGTTATTCCATTGCTGTGTTGTTTCTTCTGGCTTATGCGATCTGTAGCTTTACTTGTCTTGCTTGTTGACTGCAGCTTTAATCGACTTATAAAGTAATCTTCCAATCGATCGGTTCCCCTTAACTCGATGTGTCTTGAACCGGGTGCGCTCCTTATGCGAACTTCGGATCAGCTACTTATCCGACTTTCGACCGCTCCTTATCCGAACTTTAGATCGGCTCGTAAATGCAGTTCGATCGGTTGAGATTCCTAACTCAACTGATTTCACTTAACCTGGTTAGTCTTTTAACCAACTGGTTCTGGAGATCAAACCATCAATCATTTCTGGTGCACTTTCTCCGAGATCCAGAAGCCCTAGCTCGTTGCATAACTCTCTGAGTCTGATCTCAGCTAGTGGCTTAGTTAAGATATCGACTTTACGCTTGTCAAGATGGATCTTTTTCCATCCCGATATTCTTCTTTTCAACGTGATCTCGATAAAATTGTGTCTCGACATCCATATGCTTGCATCTTGTATGTAGAACAGATTTCGAAAGTGATTGTAATAAAGACTATTATCGGGCCAGAATATAGGTATGTTCTTAGCTACGATGTTGTAATCCCTCGCCGCGACTTAGCGGAAGCGGTTGGGAGCAATGACTTTCCCGCGACCCATATATTACGCTTTGGTAGTAGATGTTGCAATCGATGTCCGCTTCTTGAAAACCAAGAGATCGGTTTATTTCTTTAAACCGACATGAACCTCGAGGTTGACTTCTGTCGATTCGCAACCTCCGTGAATCGAATCGTAATACCCACTAAGCTCTAGATTGTCATCGATGGGTAAAATAAACCAAGGTTTACGGTCCCTTCAGATACTTGAGAATCCGCTTAGTCGCTTATAGGTGGCTTTTGCATTGGATTTGCTTGAAACCGCACATACACCTCTTGCCAAAAAAAGTAATGTCCGGTCCGTTTGGCGGTCGGGTATAGTAGTGATCCAATCGAGCTCTATATTCTTTCGATTCATTTTTCGACCATCTTCATCCGGATCCATCTTGAACCCGGTCATCATGGGAATTCTCGCTTCCTTACAATGTTGAACTCCAAACTTTGCCAAGAGATTCCTTGTGTACTTTGCACTCGCAAATGAATATCCCTTCAGACTCTGCTTGACTTGTAAACCCGTAAAAGTAATTCATCCGACCCATCATGGACATCTCGAACTTCCCTTGCATCAATTTGTGAACTTCTCACATAGCTTCTTGTTGGGAGATCCAAGATGATGTCGCCCACGAAATCGAACCATCGTAATATCTTCTCCATCTTCTATTCTCGAATAAGGTTCATCCACTATTCCTTTAGTGAACCCTTTCGCCTATCAAGAATCGAGAGAGTGTATCATACCAAGCTCGAGGAGCTTGTTTCAGGCCATAAAGAGCTTTTCTTAAACGGTACACTTGGTTGCCTTTTTCAAAGCCTGGAGGTTGTTCGACATAAACTTCCTCTGCTAGTACCCCGTTTAAGAATGCACTCTTTACATCCATCTGATACACAATGAACCCTCTGTGGGAAAGATATGCCGTAAACAAATGACGAATGGCTTCTAGGCGAGCAACTGGTGCAAAGGTCTCATCATAATCAATTCCTTCTGATTGTGAATACCCCTTAGCAACAAGTCTTGTCTTATTTCTGGTTATGACATTTTTCTCATCTCTCTTGTTCTTGAATACCTACTTCGTGCCAATCACGTCTTGATGAGTTGGTCTGTCCACCAGTTTCCAAACTTGATTTCTCTCAAACTGTTCCAGTTCCTCTTGCATGGCTAGGATCCATCTTGCGTCTTATAGAGCTTCCTCTTCTGTAGGTTGTTCCTTCAAGGAAAGATAACAACAGTACATGGCACTTTCACCAATCTGATGTCTAGTTTTGATTCTATCAGATGGGTCTCCGATAATCAGATCAGTTGGATGACTGGTAATCCAGGTCCTTCTTTTCTGATGTGCATCTGTTTGGAGAACATCATCCATATCTGATAGTTCATTACTAGTGATTGGGAGTGGTGTGGAATTATGATCCACTTGATAAGAACATGTCTCGGCTAATGTTGGACTCATCATGTGCTGATGTCTGTTCGTAGGAACTTTAGGAGTTCCCCCTGAATCAGATGGTTCGATTGATATGTCTCACCGTAATGCAACTTCTTCAATCGACAGCCAGCGTACCTTAGGGTCTGATTGACCTGTTGAATTAGCAAGATCAAGTTCTGGGATGTACACTTTTACGTGTTCAGCTTCTTTCTCCTTGATGCTTAGCTGATCCATTTTCTGCGTGTTAGGTAGCGGTTGATCTGGTACGGCTTGTTCTGAGGCAGCTTTCTCTTGTTCAGAAGATGTCTCATCAAAGACCACATGAGGTGTTTCTTCCATAACTAGGGTTCGTTTGTTGTAAACCCTGAAAGCCTTGCTGGATGAGGAATATCCTAAGAATATACCCTCATCTGACTTGGCCTCAAAAGTCTTCAACTGACTTTTCCCATTGTTGTGAATGAAACACTTGCACCCAAAAACATGGAAGTACGAAACACGAGGTTTTCTGCCCTTCCATAGTTCATAAGGTGTTTTGAAGTGAGTCTTAATCAGAGAACATTTGTTCTGAGTATGGCATGCGGTGTTGATTGCTTCTGCCCAGAAACGGCTTGGTGTGGCATGTTCAGCTAACATAGTGCGAGCAGCTTCCTTGAGAGTTCTGTTTCTCCATTCTGCTACTCCATTTTATTGTGGCGTTCTTGCAGCTAACGTTTCATGTTGTATACCAAACTCATTGCAAAAATCAATAATAAAGGAATTCATGAACTCTGTACCTTTATCTGATCTGATTTTTACTATGTTGACACCCTTCTCGTTTTGTAGCTTCTTGAGCAGCTCGGGTACCTTTGTCGTTGTCTCATTCTTCTTATGTAAGAATACAACCCAAGTAAGCTTGGAATAATCATCCACGATTACCAGAGTATATTTGCGTCCATTGAAATTGACTGGTGTAACTGGTCCGAATAGATCCATATGGAGCAGTTGCAGTACTCTACTGGATGCTGGTCCTGATATTCCCTTGAATGAAGCTTTAACTTGTTTTCCTTTCTAACATGCGGCACATGTCTGATCCTTTGAGAATACCTCATTCGGAAGTCCTTCAACCAAAGACATCATATCTATCTTGTTAAGAGTCTTGAAGTTCAGATGACTCATTCTTTTGTGCCAGTGCCAAATGCTACTTTTGGAACTCTTAACAATTAAGCATGTATTCCTCGAGCAACTGTTCTAATCTGCTGTGTAGATCGTCCCTTTCCTTGAACCAGTTAGCAAGATTTGTTGAGTAGCTCGATTCCTAATCGTACACTTGTCGCTCGAGAACTCAACACTGAATCCGTTGTCGCAGAATTGTGATACTGATAGTAGATTGTGTTTTAATCTTTCGACATACGAGACTCCAGTTACTTGTACATCATCATTCTCTAAGGTTCTGAATCCTTTGGTAAAACCAAAGTTATCATCACCGAAGAGTACACGTGGGCCTTCTTGTTCTTTGTAAGAGCTAAGGAGATGTTTGCTTCCAGTCATGTGCCTTGAGCATCCACTATCGATGTACCAGATAGTTGCTTGTGCACCTCCTTTGTTGGCCAGTCCCACGCGAACCTGCAATCGAATCAGGCTTTAGGTACCCCTTTGGAATTGGGTCCTGGGGGGTTAGTGGTGGATTTAGGGATCCACACAAACAGAGCACTTCTATGAAAATCAGATAGATTAGAAGGTCTGATTTGTCTCCCATACATATCAACATAATCATACGTCTCTTTATATGCTTTCTGATTAGTATGATTATTCGTGTGAGCCTTGGGTGACTTAGAAGACTTGGGATTTTTCTTTATATTTTGTCTTCTTTTAATCCAGTGTGGCTCAGGTGCAGTAGCCCTAGATCTCTGGTTATAAGGGTAGGTACGACTGCTACCATCAAAAGATTCATATCTTCTTGGCATAGATGGTCTATGCAGTTTTCCTATAGCTTGCTTATTAGGCAGCTGACCTTAATTGGGTCTAAGATTAGATTTCCTTCTTACAGGTTGTCTCTTCTGATACCTAATCTGCTGATCAGGTTGAGGTTTCTTCAGAAGAACTGGGTTCTTCTGTTGATTCCTCGGCTGATGCTTAATCAGTTGGTGTTCATTTATGTTCCCTTTCTGATTAGGCACTTGCCTTATTTGCTCAGCAGGTCTTTTTCCCTTATCAGATACATGTTTAGCTTTTTGTGTATCTTTGTCAAAGACTCGTTTGATTACACCCTTCTGAAGTGAATCAAACGGGGCTTTTGAGGATGTAGAAGGGTTCTCATACCCAATTCCCTTCTTGTTAGATTTTCTTGCGCAAACTATCCTCAGTAGATTTTAGACTCTCATGTAGTCGGAATAGCTCATCAAATTTAGCTTGAAGGATTTTGAAATCATCAGCTTGTTGTTTGTTGATTGCTAGCTGATCTTTGATCTGCTTCTCCTGATCAGAAGATTTAACTTTCAGAATGTTAAGTTCCTCAGTTACCTTCTGAGCAGTTTCAGCGGATTTCAGTTCAGTAGCTTTACTGACAGCGTTCTCTTTAACAAGCTGATTATTTCTGATCCTTAGCTTGTCATTTTTAGCTTCCACTATTGTATAAGTGTCTACTGCATCAGAAAGATCATCAAGTAATTGCTCAGAGTAGAGCTGCAAGTCAATCTCTCCAGCAGGTGTGCTAATAATAGCAGGTGTGGAAATTGAAAAAGCAGAAGGTTTGGAGGTTACCTCAGATTGGTCTTCCTCCCTGACCATCAGGCAGATTTCATCGTCATCTGAAGAGAATATCAGATCTTCATGTTCGTGGAAGTTAACAGCACTGCTTATCAGACAGAAGTCTTCTACAGATGAGTAGCCAGAGTCCTCAGAAGGCAGATAGGAATCATCAATTCCAGATGTGTCAACGACCATGGCTTTTCTATCTCTGAGGCATTGCTCTCTTCTGTTCCGTTTCTCTTCCCTTTCTCTGGGAGTCAGGTCAGGGCAGTCAGTGTTGTAGTGACCTGGTTTCTCGCAGTTGAAGCATGATCCACGATCTACTGAACTTCCTCTGCCAGGTGAGTCACTCCATCTGTAGGATCTGTCAGGTGACCTTCCTTTCTGATAGTAATCTTTTCTGTCAGATCTGTTATCTCTCTTCTCATCTGACCGATCATCTCTTTTATCGTCTCTGTGATCCCTTCGATCATCAGATCTGTTTCTTTCTAGTGATCTGTCAGGTTGCCTCCTATTTCTTCTGTTGTCTTGATAGTCTTTGTAGAATCTGGGATACTTACCAAGCTGAGTATTCGATCTTTCAAGTTTCCTGGTAAGCAGAGCGATCTGTTCTGCTTGACTCATTATGTTTCCAACAGGTTCAGTGGCCTTGGATCTGCTGCTGGTTGCTTTGAATGTAACTGATTTGGATGTTGAGGCTTCAGCAGGTGTTTCGTCTTCATCTGCTTGTCCTCTTTCGATTAAATCGAACTCGTGAGCTTTAAGGCTTAGGAACAAGCTACTCGGCTTCATCTTAGAAATGTCTTGGCAATCCTTGATTACCGTGACCTTCATGTCCCATTTCTTGGTGAGAGATCTTAGGATCTTGTAGTTGATATCTTTGTCTGACATCTCTCTTCCAAGTTATCGTAGCTTATTTACTGACATGGTGATCCTCCCATCGAGCTCGTTGATGGTCTCATTGGGCAGCATCTTGAGCTTTTCGAACTTCACCAGTTTAGCTTGTAATCGGCTATATTTGATCTGATCATTACCTTCGCACATCTCAGCAATAGTATCCCACATTTGTTTCACGGTTTTGAGATACTTTATTTTCTCCTTGGTGACTTTATCCATCATCTTCATGATTATATGCCTGGCGATTGTATCTAGAGTATACAGCTTTCTTTCTTCTGCATTCATCAGGGCTGGGCTTTTTCGTACAAGACTTCCCGGTGTAAAATCTGGATCTCCTCCAACTGCTGGGTTGTCGTGATATATGATGATGGTTCCACATTCAATGACTTCCATCATTTTGCCGCTTATCGATCCCAAATGGTTGCACATATATATAGTCCAATCTGCATACTCATCAATTGAAAACTTAGGCATATCATGATACATACCAGAGGTGTTATCCATGTTGAGTGATTTTGAAAACGAATGAGTTTTGAAAACGATTTTTCAAGATCTGTTCAAATGACCACAAATATTCTTCCTCAAAAATCGATGATACTCAAAGCCAGTGGTCTGTAGAACCACTGCTCTGATACCACTTGTAGGTCCCGAACGGGTTTTGTGAGGGTAGAAATCTAGAGGGAGGGGTGAATAGACTTCTAAAAACTTTTCGTGCGGATTAGGTGTGATTTGCAGATTACCTGATCAGAGTGCTAGTGAGTCAGTAGGAACTGATGTTCAATCTTACTGAGTGCCTGAGGGCAGATCAGTTTGATATCTGTCAGTTTAACTGAGAGTGCGGAAGCTTGTTTTAACCCGTGTGAAAAACCAGTTTTATCAATTCAGATTCTTAAGTCAGTTTTCAACCAGCTGACTAAGGTGTCAACTGATCAGATCAGTTGCTTGGTGCAGACTGAGCTTAACTTAGAATATGTATGCGCTTTTAAACTTAGTAGTGTGAATAGTGTAAAGTAATAAGAAAGCAAGTAAATGCACACAAGACTTTTTATAGTGGTTCAGACGAAACCCGTCTTACGTCCACTCTTCCCTTAACACAAGGGAACCTTAACCGAACTTAAACGAGCTTAACCAAACTTAACCTATGGGACTTATATCCCTCACGGCATGGCCGATAGATGTTTATTGAGTTCACACTCAACCGAACTAGAAATCAGAAAACTAGAATCCCTAGTCTGAAATCTTCCGGGAACAAACTTAACCTAACTTGCGTTTGGGTAAAGAATATTTGAGGGTTCCAACTGGAAATCTATCCTGGTGTTTTAGGTAGCCAAAATGCTAGTGGATAGGATTTCTTGCTAAGAACAATGGGATGAACACTCTAAGAATAATCTTCAAATATGGTGTTTTTCGAGCGGAAATTCTGAAGGCTTTTTGCTTCTTGAGAATCTGTGTTAATGATGTTGTTCCGCTTTGCTCAATTGTTCATGTGATAGTTGTTGGTCTCTTTTTCTTCCTTTCGAGCAATCCCATTTTATAGACCTCAAAATCAAAGAGCCGTTGGAGAGCAATTTGAATTTCGAGCTATATTAGGTAGGTTGTAGGATATGATTGTGACGTGCTCCGATTATCAGTGTGGCCGTAGGCATGATTAGCAATGTTTTTGTCCGCAGCGTCGTATCCCGCGTTGTCAGCTCTTTTTGTGCACGTATCGCTTTCTCCTTGGCTTCGCGAGGAGGCATTTCAGTAATTTGTCCGTTAGACGATTGATATTCCTTTTGTAGAAGATTCGTCTTGTCTGGTGTATAATTTTGATTGACACCAGGTGTGAGCTGACTTGATCAGGTAACTGATCAGTCTACCTTGTTGAGTCTTCTGTTGCAGATTGTCTTAGCTCAATATGCAGACTCGGCTGAATGTAGGTCTTCAGGTCTTTTGATCTTCAGGTGTCTCTGAGCCTCAGTGTATTCAGTCATACTGAGTCTTCAGGTTTGTTACTGAGTCTTCAGGTTCATCTGAGTCTTCAGTGTCTATCTGAGTCTTCAGTGTCCATCTGAGTCTTCAGGTTCATCTGAGTCTTCAAGTTCATCTGAGTTTTCAGTGTCTATCTGAGTCTTCAGGTTCATCTGAGTCTTCAGGTTCATCTGAGTCTTCAGGTTCATCTGTCTTCACCTGATTTTCTGACTTCTTGTCTTCTGATTTGTTCTTAGTCTTCTGATCATCTGACCTTACCTGGGTCATCTGATACTTCGACCTGACCTATGCATATTAAGTTCCCCCTCAATATGTGACCTATCTTTTACATCAGCTATCTATACATTTCAGCTGGTCATCTTAATCTGATTCTAAGTCATCAGTCAGCTAACAGGTCTGACTGGTCCTATTACAACCTGTTTTGGAACTTTCATCAAAACTAAAATACAGATTTCCCAACAGTATAGTCTGGATTACAGACTATACAAAATTTTGAAATCCTTTGCACTGCGTTTTTATGCTTCTGCTGCCATATGTTGTTTCACATGTTGCATAACATTTTTAACAACACTCTGAAAAATACACGCACACACACTGTCAGTTGGCGCCAGAGCCATAAACTTGATACACTAAGTTACAGGTCCTGTGTTTAAAGTTTGTTTTGCAATGGATTATCCACTGACTCCATCTTTAAAACCTCCAATTTTGGATGGATCAAATTACCCATATTGGAAACCTAAAATGCGCATGTACATTAAGTCTATTGATGAGAGAGCAGGGCGTAGTGTGTTATCTGGTTGGAATCCACCAAGAACAATTGATGATAGAGATGGAGACTCGCAAGTTAAAAGGAGATTGATTGGTCAAATGATGAATGCACATCGGCCAAATCCAATTCTAAAGCTCTTAATGCTATATTTACTGCTACTGATGTTTCAATGTTTAAACTGATATCTAACTGTGTTTCTTCTAAGGATGCATGGGAAATATTGCAGGAACATTGTGAATGATCAGAAAGTGTTCGAAGGACTAGACTCAGAATGTTGGGAACCAAGTTTGAAAACTTGAAGATGAAGGATGATGAAAGCATTTCATCGTACAATGAAAGGATAAGTGAGATTGCTAATGAGTCACACTCACTTGGTGATCCAATTTCCAACACTCGGTTAGTCAATAAAATACTTAGAACTGTTCCTAAACTATTTGTTGCTAAAATATGTGCAATAGAAGAGGCTAAAAATACTGATTTATTGAGTCAAAATGAGTTGATCAGTATTTTGAAAGCTTATGAGATAAACTCAAAAATGTTAGATGATGATAAACATGAGAAAGATAAAGACAAGAAAGTACTTATTTTTAGAGGTGAAACTTCTGATAATGTTGGAAAACATTCATATGTAACTGAAGTTGATTCTGATGAAGATGTTTCTGATTTATGTGATGAAGACATTTCTGAACAATTTGCTTTTATCACTAAGCAATTCAAATCTTATCTAAAAGGAAAGTTCAGAAGACCAAATGGTCAATTTCAATCAAAGGATAAGTTTAATCAAAACTCTTCTCCCTCTAATAAAAAGCTTGTTCCAAGTCAGTCTTCCAGTTTAAATCAACCTAGACAATTTACAAAGGATAACAAGTTCAAATATGATCCTGAGTACAGAAAAAAGGTTAAATGTGATGCATGTTCTGGATATGGTCATTATGCTAATGAATGTGCTAATACTATGCTTAGGAAGAAGATGAACTTTAGTGCAACCTTGAGTGATGATTCTGATGATGAAACTTATGCTGATAAATGTGAACTAAGTGTTATGTCTGCTAGAATAGTTTATGATGATACATTTGATGATGATCTCGATGATTATTGGTCTGAAGCAGATTCAGATGTTATCACAACATCTGAAACAACATTCAGTAAAAATGATTCTGAGATTAACTGTTTTGCTGGAACTATTCTGAATGCTGAAACATCAAGTTCTACTGATTGTAACTCTGGATATCTGAAGTTTATATCTGATTTAGAAACTCAAAAATAGGTGTTGAGTTCTTTATCCTTAGAAAATTCAGATTTGAAAGAAAATCTTGTTAAGCTTGAAGTTCTTCTAACTAGAAAAGATGTGGAAATTTCTGCTTTGAAAGATGAACTTAAAAGCACTACTCTAAGCTTTAAAAAGTTTTCTGCTAGCACTACTGATTTGAATGATGCATTGATGATTGGTAGACATGGTAATGCTGGACTTGGCTTTGAAAAATCTTTTGAGAATACTCCTATATCTTGTGAACCTATTTCTTTTGTAAAAGCTGGAACTTCTGTACCAAAATCTTTGAATGGTAAACAAAAGAAATCTGATGGTTTGTTTAAAGAGTATGTCTGTTTTTATTGTGCTGGAGTAGGTCACATTCGTCCATATTGTTCTAAGTTAAGAAGAGATATAAAAGCTGGAATATTTTTACCTGATAAAATGGAACATCCCATAAAACAGGTTAACAACACTAAAAAGTTGATTAATGAGAACATGTCTTGTAATGTTGTGTATACATCTTTGAAAGCATGTGTTCCTGGATCTTGGTATTTTGATAGTGGTTGTTCTAGACACATGACTGGTCAAGTTAATCATCTGATTAATTATACATCATACAATGGTGGTCATGTTACCTATGGTGGTGGTTCAAAAGGTAAAGTTGTTGGTAAAGGAACATTGAATGTTTCTGGTTTTCCAAAGTTGACAAATGTGTTACATGTAAAAGGTTTACTTGCTAATCTGATTAGTATTAGTCAGTTATGTGATGATGATTTACATGTCAAATTTGACAAGAATTCATGCTATGTGTTTGATAAGAATGATGAATGCTTAATGACTGGCAATAGATCTGCTGATAATTGTTATTTGATTAGTTCAAATCATGCTTGTAAAAGTGCTAAAGCAGATGATATTATTTTGTGGCATCAAAAACTTGGTCATGCTAATTACAGAAGTATTCAGAGATTGCATAGACTAGGTGTTGCTGTTGGTTTACCTGATCTTAACTTTGAAAAAGGAAAAGTCTGTGGACCATGCCAGAAAGGTAAGCAAGTAAGGACAACACATCAAATTTTGTCAATATGTACAACAAACAGGTGTTGTGAATTGATTCATATGGATCTGATGGGTCCTATGGAAACTGAAAGTTTAGGTGGAAAGAGGTATTCTTATGTTCTTGTAGATGATTTTTCTAGATATACTTGGGTTATATTTCTGAAAGAAAAATCTGATACTTTTTCTGAGTTTAAAATTCTTTACAAAAGGTTTAAAACTGTTTTATGTTTAAAGATCAGTAGGATAAGGTCTGATTATGGAAGAGAATTTGAAAACAGTTTGTTTACTAATTTCTGTGAAAAGAAAGGTATTTTACAAGAGTTTTCCTCACCTAAAACTCCACAACAAAATGGAATTGCTGAAAGAAAGAATAGAACTTTGCAAGAAATGGCAAGAGTTATGCTAACCTCAAAAAATCTTTCTAAGAAATTTTGGGCTGAAGCTTTAAATACTATCTGTCACATTGTGAATAGAGTTTATATTCGTTCTGGTAGTAATTGTACTCCCTATGAGATTCTAAATAACAAGAAACCAAATTTGAAATACTTTCATGTGTTTGGTTGTGTTTGTTACATTTTGAATGATAGAGATCAGTTGCACAAGTTTGATTCAAAAAGTGATAAAGGATTTTTCTTAGGATACTCTGAGAATAGCAAGGTATATAGAATCTATAATTTGAGAACTGATACTATACAAGAATCTATTAATGTGGTATTTGATGAACTTGCAAGTCTTGCAGGAAAAAATGTTGAAGACAATATATCAGATTTGATAGAAGTATCCAAAGATACTGATGACACTGGAGATAGTAAGGATGTTGATCAGAATATTCCTTCAACATCTGATTCAACATTATCCAAAAGTTCAAATACTGAAAATATGTCACAAGATTCACAGTATTCAAAACAGTTGGTTCCCTCAACAAAGATTATGAAAAGTCATCCATCAGATCAGATCATTGGAGAAGCTACCACAAGTGTACAAACTAGAAGAAGAATGGGTATTTATATCAATAACCTTGTAAGAGCAGTTTGCATGTCATCCATATGCAATCAGGTAACTTTTGAGTCTTATCATTCTGCAATTGAGCCTAAGAATGTTAAAGAAGCTCTTAATGATGAAAATTGGATAAATGTTATGCATGAAGAGCTTAATCAGTTTGAAAGAAATGATGTTTGGACACTTGTACCTAGACCTAATTCTGATATTAATGTCATAGGAACAAAGTGGATTTTCAAAAATAAAACTGATGAATCTGGTAATATTGTGAGAAACAAGGTTAGATTGGTTGCTCAAGGTTATACTCAGATTGAAGGAATAGATTTTGATGAAACATTTGCTCCTGTTGCTAGAATAGAATCTATTAGATTACTTCTTGCTATTGCATGTTTCATTAACATTAACTTGCATCAAATGGATGTTAAAGCTGCTTTCTTAAATGGTATTCTGGATGAAGAAGCTTATGTTGAAAAACCTAAAGGTTTTGAAAATCTAGAATTTCCTGATCATGTTTACAAGTTAAAGAAAGCTTTATATGGTCTAAAACAAGCACCTAGAGCTTGGTATGGTAGACTTACTGATTTCTTACTTGAGTTTGGATATTTGAGAGGTGAAGCTGATAGAACCTTGTTCATTAAAAATTCTAAGAATGATATCATGGTTGCTCAAATATATGTTGATGATATTGTATTTGGTTCAACTAGTAATGATATGCTTGAAAGTTTTGTTAAAGAAATGACCTGTACTTTTGAAATGTCCATGGTTGGAGAACTAAATTTCTTTTTAGGTCTTCAAATCAAACAAATGAAAGATGGTATTTTCTTTTGTCAAAACAAATATGCTAAGAATCTGGTGAAAATGTTTGATTTGGAAAGTGCTAAAACTATGAAAACTCCTATGGGTTCAACTCAAAAGTTGAGTAAAGACTTGATTAGAAAAAATGTTGATCCTACTTTGTATAGATCAATGATTGGAAGTCTTTTGTACTTAACTTCTAGTAGGCCTGAGATTATGTATAGTGTTTGTCTTTGTTCTAGATATCAAGCTAATCCTAAGGAATCACATCTCAATTCTGTAAAAAGAATTATAAGATATGTGGCTGGAACATGTGATCTAGGTATTTGGTACTCAAAGGATACTAATTGCTCTTTAGTTGGCTATAGTGATGCAGATTGGGCAGGTGATTGTGATGACAGAAAAAGTACTAGTGGGGGATGTTTCTACATGGGAAACAACATTATCTCCTGGCATAGTAAGAAATAGAATTGTGTTTCATAATCTACAACTGAGTTTGAATATGTTGTTGCTGGAAGTTGCTGCACTCAACGGCTATGGCTTAAAAAGATGTTTGATGATTATGGATTGGAAAGTGGTATTTTGACTCTTTATTGTGATAATACTAGTGCTATCAATGTTGGGAAATTTATAGTTTTGATGAAAGTTCAGAAAACACATGTAATAGGACCCGGTCGGACACATTGGATCGATGTTTATATTACCTGCATAGGAGACCAGTTGATAATTACTGTATAGAACAACTGATGTAATAGATAGGTCACATATTGAGGGGGAACTCAATATGTATAGGTCAGATCTGAAGACTCAAAGAACAGCTGATATCCGACGGGCCCTTAACGCTTAGAAAAGAAGCAGAAGATCGACGATCCGATCCGGTCAGATTATCAAACCAAGGCATGAAGCTCAAACTCAGAATACTTGAAGATCAAATGACTTCCAGAAGATCAGACCAGAAGACCTACATCAGCCAAGTCTGCTAGTTGAAGCTAAGTCAACCAGCGTCAGAAGACTCTACCAGTAGATCGATCGATTCAGATCGATCAAAGTCACCACCAGTGAAATCTGATGTTTCACCTAATCATACGTCGATGATCTGAACAAGAAGAATGTCAAACTTAGTTGGAAGAATAGCACTGAAAAGTGAGTCTGCTATCCAATAAGAACAAGACACGATGATCGAGCCGCAATCAAGGGATTTGATTTTACCCTCTTCAGAACGGGCTACAAAGTACAAATTCACGCTTTTCGGCCATGCCGTTCCTGAAGCTAGTCACATCAAGCCTGCAAGTCTACCAAATATAGCCTAAAATTCAAATTGCTCTCCAACGGCTCTTTGATTTCAAGGTCTATATATATGGGATTACACTTTAGAGTGAGATACGGAAATAACGAACGAAAAAATTTGAACAATCAAGAAGCTCAAGCTAATTTGATTTCAGACAAGAACACGATCAAGAAGATTAATCTTTATTAAGTGTTCATCCCATAAGTTCTTAGCATAGAAATCTTTTCATCTAGGCATTGAAAGTCGCTTATACATAAAGAAAAGATTTCATAGTTGGAACTAAACAATCTTATCCAAACCCTCAAGTTAGGTTAAGTTGTTTAGCAAGATTTCGCACTAGGGTTTCTAGTTACGATTTACAGGATCGATTGAGTGTGAACTCTTTAAACATCTAGTGGGTATTGTCTTGTGTTGGACTAACACATAAAACTAAGTCCGATTGGTTAAGTCGGTGCCCTTGTGATAGGGAAGAGTGGGACGAGGGACCTGGTTTGTCCGAACCACTATAAATCTTGTGTGCCTCTCTTTGCTTTGATTAATTGTTTACACGATTGCACACAACCTTTAAAGAGCATACATATTCCAAGTTGAGATCAGCTAGCACCAAGCTTCTGATCTGATCATACTTGACACTTCAGTCAACTGATTAAAAGATTAACTTTGGAATCTGATTTATCAAAACCGGTTTTTTTCACGGGTAAAACTTAAGCTTCCGTGATACATCAGTTAAAGCGATGAATTCGAATCGATCGCTTCAGCGTCGACAAGAAGTTGATTATCACCAAACCGATTCACTCAGACTCTGATCAAAGCTTAAGCGCCCTCACACCTGATCTGTACAAAAAGTTTTCAGAAGTCTATTCACCCCTCCCCTCTAGACTTCTGCCCTCACTAAAACCCGTTCGGGACCTACAATCAATATTTCCAAGAATCCTGTGCAACATTCTTTGACTAAGCATATAAGTATAAGACATCACTTCATAAGAGATCTTGTAGAGAAAGAAGTTGTGAAGTTAGAATACATTTCTACTGAAAAACAACTTGCTGACATTTTCACAAAAGCCCTTGATTATGAGAGGTTTCTTCACTTAGAAAATCTCTTGGTCTTTGCTATATCTGAAAATAAACACTAGATGTTGTGACAAATATTTCCAAACATTTGAAGCAACATTGTGGTTCTGATAATAAGTTTGTTTGTTGTTTTGCTTATTTTTTAGCCTTAAATGATAGTGTTTTGATCTTATGGTCTGAATCATGGTTTAGATACAGAGTCCTGGACATATATCTCTTAAATGCATTAAAAATAAAACACAACTTAGATGTTTAATCACTGAGTAACTATGGGACACGGAGCTCGCTACTACGATGTTCTCTTTTCAAAAGGTGATTAAATATACATCCATGTTTGTTCACAATCCATTGAGTAACTATGGGGCACGGAGCTCGCTACTACGATGCACTCTTTTAAAAAGATGGATCAAATTTTGTGAAACCTTAAGTGATTCAAATTTTATCTATCATACATGATTCGTTTAATGTTCTAGATAAGTTGAATTCATGGATTGAACAAGTTATTTGAACTGATTTGTGTCTATTTAATTTTAGATATGGTCTTCTATTTTTCGAAAATGTTTTGGCGGTCACTTACACACCACACGATCACATAACTTCAAAGTAGTGGGTGGTTACCTTTGTTCCCACTCCTGGTCGGTTTTCTTGTGGATGTGTGTTATAACCTCCATTCTTTCTTCTCTACTTAAGTTCGATTTATTTGTGATGTTTAATATTGAAAGCTGAAAACATTGTTGCTGCATATTGGATTCGAGGTTTGTTGTTGTTCCTGTATTATTTCATATTTCTCGATCATATATGCTTTTTTCCCTCCTATTTTTCGATTTCATTATTTTTAATTACTGTGTATTTATTTGATTGATGAGAAAAAAGAGGTGAAATGGTGAAAAAAACAAAACCCATCGGTCACTCGAAATCATCCACAAACTCACGCAAACCCTTCTCCTCGAATCTTCCTCTCGAAAAAATCTTTCAAAATTCCCCTGAACCTTCTAATTTGAAATGGCCCGCCAAAATCCAGATTATGATTCCACTGATGTTGGTGGATCATCTTCTTCTTCCGTACCAAAACCCTCTCAGCACGAATTTCCTGAAGATACTCCTCAATCTCTGGTTCGACTGATCATTGAACAAATGCTCGAGAAAAATCTTCCTGTTCTTCCTGATGTTTTTGTTGGCAAAAGACAAGTCAACATTAATGACTTTGTTGATCTTTCTGCTAAACCCTTAGTCACGAAATTCTCAAGAACCTTTCTAGAAATACCCTCGTAAACTCCTATTGTTGAATTCATTTAAAAACCCTTCTGAAAACCCAAACAAACCGCCGATGTTGAAATGAAATCGCTAACTCCTCTGATTTGAAGGAAGAAGGGGGGAGAAATTGAAGAACATTAGGCTAAGAAAGAAGCAATTGGCTCCCAGAAGAGGTGTTGGTAGATGGGGAAAGAGAAAAATGTCACAAAGAAACTTAGGGAAAAAGGTTGATTATACTGGGAAACGTCCTAAGAGAACTGATGGTGGTTCTGATGATCTCATTCATGTTGAGGATTCTGATGAAAAAATGGTTATTCCAAATGTTCCTGTTGCTGAGCCAAAAGATTCAGATGATGACTTAACCATGCAAGAATTGTTGGCTAAGAAGGAAAGGAGAACCAAACAGAAAAATGATCCTCCGGTGAATCTTTGCTACAATGTTCTTTGAATCATCGATCTCGAACCGGACATTGATCCTCAAAGCCGAGGATCTTCAAGAAGAGGAACCTGAAGAAGAGGAACCTGAAGAAGAGGAACCCGAAGAAAATGAACCTGAACAAAATGAGTCTGATGATGAACTTGATCAAATCTTTGATGTGGTAATGGAATTTGACTCTGGCTCAGATGATAAGGTTGAGCATGATAGAAAATTTGTTGCTGTTAAATTCATGCTTAAGAGATTCATTGTGGGTGAAAGGATAATCAAATTGCCTGATTTTGAAGCTCAAAATCTGATAGGTTTTCTTGAAAGTAGATCTCTGTTGCATGCTCTACAATATGCCAAACATTATTATGTTACTTGGGTTGCTGAATTTTATGCTAATCTGAAAAAGAGTTGTGGGAATAGGCAGTCTTCAAACTATGGGAAAGTAAGGTTTAGATACAATGTTGTTACCATTACCCCTAAGATTATAAACATCTTTCGAAGACTAAACAAGTGGAAGATGATTTGAGAATTGGACATAGGGGAAGTGATGTCATCATCACCGGTGGTAGACATTCGTGTGGACTTTACAATTTTTGGTGGCCGCAAAAAACCGACCTCTTTATACTGTGTGATGCATAAGTCGCTAGTCTCTAATTGGTTGTCTTCCAAGAATTCTCTTTGTGTTAACCAAGGAACAGCATTCTTGCTATACAAGATTGTGCACTGAACAAATTCAACATGGGTCAAATCATATTTGACAACATTGATCCTATCTGCCGGTAAACACTCTGGAAGGAACTATTATGCCATATCCAAGTTTGATCATCAACTCTTGGATAGATCGGAGTTTGAGAGACATAGAGGAGAGAGGATCAAGAGGTATATGCCAACTTTTGGTATCTCACATGTATCGAGGTCCGAAACCGTCTTTGTTGATCTACCTTTGGAAGATCTCGCATCAAGAAGTTTTAAAAATGTTGCCCATCCTGTTGGCAACATTCCTTATCAAAGAATCGAAAAGAATGGTACACCCTCTGTTCATTTTACAAACTCTTTCATTCTCGATCGACATTTCCATCCAAAGAACATAGATGCTTTACTTAAACAAAGAATTCTTCCGGAGAAAACCTTTTTACTCCAACGGGGGGAGGATCACCGATGATGGTCCTAATGATGGTGGTGATGATGGAGCTGGTCCATCTCGCCATGCAGGTGAGAAGGATGATGCATCAGATGCTGCTGAAGATGATGTTGATGTTGCTGCTAATCGTAATAATCAAGATGAAGATGGAGTTGTTAATGAGACCTGTGGAGGATGTTGTGGAAGATGTACTAATATCGATGTTGTTTTTCTTCGGCCGAACAAATGGTACCTGATGATGTTGAACCGGTTGATGATAGCCCTGCTTACACTGATGATGAGGTGTTGGTGACACCTACCAGGGAGAATTTGTCTCCAGAGAGCATTGTTATCATTGATCGGCTTTATGGAGCCGATAATCGGTGATTGGTGTAGGGTTAACGGGTTAAGTGGGCGTAAGTCTAGAGGGAGGGTGAATAGACTTCAAAACTTTTCGTCTTGGCAGGGTGTGAGAGCGAGATAGCTTCGATCGAAAAGCGAGTGAATCGGTTTGGTCGATAACCAACTTATCAACGCCGTAAAGCGATCGATTCGGTAACTATCGATTAAGCGATGTGTCGGAAGCTTAAGTTTTACCCGTGTGAAAAACCGTTTTGTATAAATCGATTCCAAGTTTTATCTTTTTAATCGGATGACGAAATATCAGTCCGTCGGATCGAAGCTTGGTGTCTTTATCGATCTTAACTTAGAATGTATGCGCTTTTAAGATTGTGCGATGTGAGAGCGATTAATCAAAGCGATAAAAGGCACACAAGATTTATAGTGGTTCGGACAAACCCGGTCCTACGCCCACTCTTCCCTTTCACAAAGGGCACCAACTTAACCGACTTAACCGATGGACTTAGTTTAGTGTGTTAGTCCAACACAAAGACACCAACAGATGTTTTAAGAGTTCTCACTCAACCGATCCCGTAAATCAAGACTAGAAACCCTAGATCGAATCTTGCTAAACAACTTATCCTAACTTGGGGTTTGGGTAAGATTGTTGAGGTTCCAACTATGAAATCTTTCTTAGCATGCTGACCTTAAAAGCTAGATGAAAAGATTTCTTGCTAAGAACTTATGGGATGAACACAATATAAAAATAAGCTTGTTGTTGTGTTCTTCGTATGGAAATCGACTATAGTTTGAGCTTCGTGATTATGTTGTTTGTCCAAGCATTTTTCGTGTCACTTTCAAGTGTGATCCCATATTTATAGACCTTGAGATCAAAGAGCCGTTGGAGAGCAATTTGAATCTCGAGGCTATTTTAGGTAGACTTGCGGGCTTGATGTGGCGTGCTTGAGAACGGCATGGCCGAAAAGCGTGAATGTGTATTTTATAGCCGTTTGAGAGAGCAACATCGAATCCGCGAGTATCAGCTCTGTTCATACGTGTTTCTTCCTTATTGGATGGAAGCCTTGCTTTGCAGTGTTGTTCCTCCAGCTAAGGTTGGTATTCTTCTTGTTTAGATCGCAGATGTATGATAAGATGAAACATCAGTTTTCATCTTATGGTGACCGATCGATCGAATCGATCGATCTACTCGATAGTCTTCTTCGGCGCTGACTGACTTAGCTTCAACCGGCCGACTCTACCGATGTAGGTCTTCTGGTCTGATCTTCTGGAAGTCATCTGATCTTCTAGTATTCGAGGTTTGAGCTTCATGACTTTCATTTGAGTTATCGACTAGATCGATTCGACCGATCTTCCGATTCGGTTAACGTTCGCCTGGGTCGGATATCAGCTTTCTTCTGATTCTTCAGATCTGACCTATACATATTGAGTTCCCCCTCAATATGTGACCTATCTATTACATCAGTTTTTCTATACAATCATTATCAACTGGTCTCCTATCGCAGTAATGTAAACATCAGTCAGCTAACAGGTCTGACTGGTCCTATTACATGTGTTTTTGGAACTTTCATCAAAACTATAAATTTCCCAACAATTTCCCCCTTTTTGATGAAACCAAAACACCTGAGAAACCAAACAGTTGATAAGTATAGAACAGTTAAAGAGCAAGTAATCAGAAGACAAAGAGATTTTGTCTTGGGATCAGAAAAATAAACTTTTCATTAGATATGTTGATTACATGTTACATCAGAAAAGTTTTGAATATAAAAACAGCTGATCCCTAGACGTCTTCTGATTCTTCACTCCTTGGGCTTCTATCCTTCTGGCATTTCTCTTTGGTCTTGTGGAACGTTGAAAATCTGATAGAGTTTCCATTTGACATCGGGTTATCCGCACTTGATCGGGTTATATGTGATTTGCTCAAGATGTCAAAGTAGAATCTCTCAAATGCCATCTGTCAAATGAGCCATCCGCCTTCTTCGAGTATATTAACAGATCATACTCTTGGTAGATATCTTTACATTTATAAGCTTGGCCTCATTTTCCGAGATACTTGAAAGTCCGGATATTTATTACAGAAACGGTTGAGGAACTCATCATCTGGTGATTCTTCTTTTGGAACAAGATCAAGGACAAAGGCATCTAGAAGCCATTCACTTCGATCTTATTCCATTCCTCAAACCTCTTAAGCGTGTGCGGTGAGTTTTTGGTATGATCTCGCCGACTCTTTCTTTGTAACCGAGGTTCTAGCAGATTTTCCAATCAATCCTTTCTTAGCCCTTGATTTGAACTTGAGTTTCAACCCTTACCTTGTGCCCGTTTTTTACGCCCTTCTTCTTTCTTCTTCATCTGCTCTTTGGACAATCTTACACTAGCTTATCACCAGATCCGACTAAATTGTGCTTCGGTGACTTTCCGGTCCGAGTGGATCGGGTCCAGATTTTGATGTCCCGGCACCAGAAAAGTGACCTTTCTTGCAATTGAGCTTTGTCCATGGGCCTTATCTTCGATGTGTCGGTTGGTTTCTCAGATCCTTCCCCTTTTTGGTTTGATCAAAAAAGCGCATTGAGGTGGGAAGTCGAGACCCAAAGTTGATGATAATGCGATTCGGATCATTAGCAGATAAACTGAAGTTTGAGTGTTAGATTACGAGCAGTTTGTCGGCTCTTTCTTGGCGGTTTCCATT
Organism: Stenogyne calaminthoides; assembly: GCA_037126765.1. Taxonomy (NCBI): domain Eukaryota; kingdom Viridiplantae; phylum Streptophyta; class Magnoliopsida; order Lamiales; family Lamiaceae; genus Stenogyne; species Stenogyne calaminthoides. Next base: position 24,444,858 of record JBBCBC010000001.1, read on the forward strand.
GTAGCGAGAGTGTCCAAATCATTTTGTCAAATTTCTCTTCGATAACTCGAGCCTTTTTCTCGATGGCGTCGAAAAAGAGGATTGATTTTGATCCACTGTTTCAAAACTTGTCATCAATCGATTTTTGTAAGCTCAGCAGACATGGTGGTCATGGATTGGGAGAACCGATCTCGATTGCTTCGATTTGTTTGAGATCGATTTGTCTCGATCGATTAGCACTCCCTCAATCTCTTCTTTCGGAGATCTTTGAGACAAGATCTCGATCTCCGAAGTTGATCATGGTGATTTGAGATGTAGGAATTGGATCCATCACTTGATCGAGGTTCGGTTGTTTGTGCCTCCGGTGGTTGGTCGTGAATCGCAAAGACAGTTCCACTTTCATCGGCGACTCTTGCATTCTCCATTTCGGCGTCGGTTTTCGAGCTTCTTGGCGATCTCCACTTTTCTTCTTCCGCAATTCCAACTTCCCGTGGATCGAGCTTTCCAGATTTATCGGATATTAGCTCCACTTTGGTGATCCCACTTTGGCGGACTTCCTCATATCGAAGTCAAAATCTGCGAACTCATCCGCACCACCCATACATTCAACAAGTAAGATAAGATCCGAGAAGCTTTAATCGAGATCTCTCGGTGAGGATCTCCATGACTTCTTTCTCTCGATAGCGGATGGGCGACCCGGTTGTGGATACGTCTCATCAATCTCGTTCAATTCTTAGTCCGACCATTTTCCCGGTGATGGTCTTTGTTGATCTGGATACGTGAATTATCTCGGTCGGATACATTGGATGAGATGTGGAAGCTTCGGTTGTGCTTGAGTCGGCGGAAGTTGTCGATTGGTTCGACTGCGCATGGTTCTCTTTGTAGTGGCGGTTTATATCTGGTTCAGTTCATGAGCGGTGAACTAAAGGGAGAGACATGCTCGTGACTTTTAGTCCGGCGGTGAATCACTTTGAGGTTGAGGAGAAGGAGATTTATCATTGGTGCTTCTACCTCGGATCGTTTCGGGCGAGCCCTCGGGTTGAGAAGCTTACTGTCGATTACGTTCTTTGTTGCGCAATGCATCGATTCGGGCGCTCTTTCTTCTTCGACTCATCGTCTAGTGCTAGAGTCATGGTAGCTTTTGCTTTGCTTTCTTTTGGCCTCTTCTCCCGAGCCTTCACGGTTTTCGTTTTTTTTTACGTGGAGCAACCGGGTGTGGATGAGGCGCTTTTTCTTTGCTCTTTCCTTTCTTGATTGAATTTTTGTTGGAGTGGGCTCCTTGTCATCGTCTGGTGGCCCATATATAAGCGTTTTGAAGTTGATGAGAGGAAGGCATTGTAGGACTTGATCCATTCTCGATTCCATTCGGCGCTTGGCGCTTTGTCCTTCAATATAATCGCAACCTTGTTGAGATTCTTGACTCTCTTTTCGAAAGACACCGCTGGATTCATTGACTCCAAATTTTTCGTGTTCTTGGAGCAAGATGGCTTTCAGGAAGCCGTGCCAATTGATGTTCTGAGCCCCATCAATTATTGCTGCCATGCTGTACATTTTGACTGATGTGAGAGCATCTGGGCTAAATGAGATTCCCATGATCGTTCTTGACAGAATGTCAAACAACAGTCTGTACTTTCTTTTGAGCATTGGCCTGATGAATCCGGCTGTCTGATGTTTGTCTGCCTCTCTTAAGAGCTCCTCTCTGATTTCTTCATCCTCATTCTCCCTGTAGTGTGCAGGTGAGATTCGCCCTTTTGGCAAAATTTGAGCAGGAGTGAGTGATATGCGCATTTGTCGATCGATTTCTTCTCCGTTGATTGACGACATCGGTTCGTCTCTGTTTTTTTTTTCAGATCCACACTCAAAAGTGCAAGAATTGAAGTGCTTCATCTTTGCATCCGCATTTGGATTGCGATTGAAAGCGAGCAGAGCAATATGTTTCCAGTCCAGCCTTCTTCAGAATTTGTTCCACCTCCATGGATTCAGAATCCTCAGTGGTTCCAAACTGAACGAACTTATCCTCAAAGATCTTCGTTGCCGATTCGCATAGTTGCACATGATCTTTCCTAGTCCATGAGTGGCCATCTCTGGTGAGATAGACTCATTAAATATGTGCATAATCAATATCAATATCATACCGCGGAAAACAAAAGGCAATGAAGCATAAATTCCGAAAAACAACTTTTGAAAACAATGTTTTTATCGGAAAGAAAGATTCATCATTAAGTTTAAAAGAAAATATTACCAGATTCAAATTTTCAGAGAAGATTTTAAACTCTAAGAAATCGCTTTTGAAACGTAGAGAAAATTTGAAGTTTTTCAAAGTGAAAGTAATGCAAGTTTGTGAAGCAGAAAAACTCGTAAGGTTTGATGAATCTTATATAGAGGCGGAGGGTACAATAAGACAAGATTTTGAAGATCAATCGTTTTGAAAAGATTACGCTCAGATTTAGCGGTTTTGATCGTAGGGTCGGGAAAAACGCACGCGTACACAAAACTTTTGGATTTAAAAGCACGATCAAGTAGCGGTTAATACATGTACCCCACGTCGCATTAAATGATTTGCAGAGTACACGCCACAAGGATAGTGGGTACAGTAAAGGCAAATAATATCGATCACGATCCGATAAATAAGTAAAGAACAAGAGAAAGCGAGATCGTGATCGGTTGGTGATGTTATGTCGGTCAATATTACTTTGTCAATGTTGATTCCGCTTTTGTTGATCTTAATCATTACGCCTAAGCCTTAAGAAATTTTAACCGATCCTTTCAACCGATCTTCTCGGTTGCATCGATTTGTTGAAACTTGAGCTTAGCCGATCTTTCCTTGAAAACGCGTCGATTTCCTTTTGATCCTCCTTGATGGGTTGAAGTTCCCTTCAACCGATATTTTCGACATAGATCGATATATCGATTTATTGGAGTTTCAAGCTCGGTGATCTCTCATCATCGATCAAGCTCGTAAGTAATCGATTTTGGTTGACCTCATCGATTCTTTTGATTAAGCCAATTCTTGGGATAAGTGTTACCACCCAAAACTTAGTCTAGAGTAGTAGCTTCTATTCCCTAAGTAGGCGTGATTGACATCGTAAATATAAATGCGAATCTCTCGATATGTCAATCAACCGTAAATTTATCCAATTATCAGTCGCGTGATTTCTACACTCTGTCCTTTTGATGCAAATTTCTCGGATAGGCTTCTTGAAATGAAAATTGCATTTGCATCCTTGCTTGGTCTCTATAAATTGGACCAAAGTTTTACACAACATCACCCATTCACCATACTTATCTTCTTTGTAAGAATCATGTATCTTGGTGAACCCTTGTTTCCGGTGAGACTTCCGGCAAACACTTTTACACCCTTTTATATGGTTTCACCTTCTCAAATCAACCCTTTGCATCCCTTATTGCTGTTTTCTTCATCATCTTCGATTTCACATACGATTGCTGCAAAGCTTCTCTACCACCAGGGCGGCGGATCTGCTGTTGCAACTGAGAAGACACTTCTCCTAACCGTATGCACCTTGTGTGTCTATCTGGATGACGTAACCAGAACCATCAGACTTAGTCTGGTATAAAATATGCAGCACATGTGCCCATGAGATCTGACGACCAACTCTTTGGCACACGTGCTCCATTTAACAGCTGGAGAGCCCTATTACTCTCCTTTTAGGGCTCCAGGCTTAAGAATCCTATCAATGCCGCTCTCACTTCACTTGGAGAGTCCATCAGTTTGCGGCATGGGATTACCTTTCAAGCCCCCCTCACCCTGTTAAGTGGGGAAAAATGAGAGCGTCAGATTTCATAAAATCTCTCTCTCTTCCCTTCTTTAACACTTAACCAATGAGTTCGGGTTTGGGTTTGGATGAAGGTTTAGGGTTTCTAGGTTTAGGATTTTGGTTAACATTTATGTCTTGACCTCGGGTCTTCTTGTACTTGTAACTTCGTAATGTAACCTCACCTTCGGGTTTTTATCAATGAAAAATTACATTATTTCATCGTTGTGTAAATTCACCTTTCTTATGCGATTGTTAGCTCTTAATCTCTGAATCTTGCTTGTTGAATATCGCCTAAATCGATTCACAAAGAAATACTATAACCAAATTGATTTAATCGGATAATCCTTTAAACCGAGCATTTTCCTTTAATCGATAAACCTTGAATCGATCGGTTCCTTTAAATCGATAGACTTTAAATCGATAAACTAAAATCGATCGATTCCTTTGGATCGGTAGCGTGTAAGTCGACGATTTTTGCTTATCGGTCTCTTGAGATCGGTTAAGATACCAAACTCAACTGATTTCTCTCGATCTGGTTAGTCTCTTAACCAGCTAGTTCTGGAGAACATTCCATCAAACATTTTCGGTGACATTTCTCCAAGATCTAGAAGTCCTAGCTCATTGCATAAATCTCTGAATCTGATCTCAGCTAGTGGCTTGGTTAGAATATCATATACGTATATCAAGATGAATCTTTTCCATTCGAAATTCTTCTTTTCAACGTGATCTCTTATAAAGTGGTGTCCGACATCCACATGCTTGCATCTTGTATGTAGAACCGGATTCGAGTGATTGCAATAAGACTATTATCATCACGAGAATATAGGTATGCGTTCTTAGCTACAATGTTGTAATCCTCATTTCCTGCCGACCGAGCAGAGCGATTGGGAACAACAACTTCTGACCATATATATATTTCGCTTGTTGTTGATGTCGCGAATCGATGTCCGCTTTTTGAAAACCACGAGATCGGTTTACTTCCTAAGAATCGACATGTTCTGAGGTTGATTTTTTCGTCGATCTTGCAACCTCCATAATCGTAATCGAGAATACCCACTAAGCTCTAGATTATCATCGATGGGTAGAATAAACCAAGGTTTATTGTTCCTTCATATACTTAAGAATGCTTTTAGTCGCTTCTAGGTGGCTGATCATTGGATTTGCTTGAAATCTTGCACATACACCTACTGCAAAAGTGATATCTGGTCTGCTGGCAGTCAGGTATAATAGAGATCCAATGAGAGCCCTATATTCCTTCTGATTTGTTTTCTGACCGGCCTCATCTGGATCCATCTTGAATCCAGTCATCATAGGAATTTTGGCTTCCTTACTATTTTGAACTCCAAACTTAGCCAAAAGATTCCTAGTGTACTTTGCTTGGCAGATGAATATCCCTTCTGTACTTTGTTTAACTTGGAGACCTAGAAAGTAATTCATCTGACCCATCATGGACATCTCGAATTTCCCTTGCATCAGTTTGCTGAATCTTTCACATAGGTTCTTGTTAGGAGATCCGAAGATGATGTCGTCCACGTAAATCTGAACCATCAGAATATCTTCTCCATCTTCTATTCTGAATAAGGTTCTGTCCACTGTTCCTTTAGTGAACCCACTTTCGATCAAGAAGCGAGAGAGTGTATCATACCAAAGCTCATGGAACTGTTTTGAACCATAAAGAGCTTTTTCTTAAACGATACACTTGGTTGCCCTTTTCAAAGCCTGGAGGTTGTTCGACATAAACTTCCTCCGCTAGTACCCCGTTTAAGAAAAGCACTCTTTACGTCCATCGATACACTGATGAACCCTCTACGTGGGAAGCATAAGCTTAAACAAAATGGCTTCAAAAGCAAGCGGCCCGGTGCAAAGGTCTCATCGTAATCAATTCCTTCTGATTGTGAATACCCCTTAGCAACAAGTCTTGCCTTATTTCTGGTGATAACATTTTTCTCATCTCTCTTGTTCTTGAAGATCCATTTCGTGCCAATTACGTCTTGATGACCGGTGCGTCTACTAGTTCCCATACTTCATTTCTCTCGAACCTGCTTCTAGCTCCTCCCCGCATGGCTAGAATCCGGTTTTTGCGTCTTGTAATGCTTCCTCTATTGTAGTTGGTTCCTTCATAGACGGATAATGACAATACATGGCACTTTCACCAATCTGATGTCTAGTTTTAATTTTATCAGACGGGTCTCCGATTATCAGATCAGTTGGATGACTGGTTATCCAGGTCCTTCGCTCGATTTGCGTCGGTTTTGAGAACATCGTCCGTTTCGATAAAATCTTATTACTAGCGATTGGGAGGTGCGAGGTTATGGTCCACTTGATAAGAACAAGTCTCGGTGATGTTGGAATCATCATGTCGATGTACATTCGTGAGAACTTCAGAGTTCCCCGAACCGGATGGTTCGATTCTCGCCTCAAATTGAATTTTTTTTTTCATCGACAGGTTGTTCGTACCTTAGGATCGATTGATCTGGTGAATCAGCTAGATATGGAATGTAAATTGATACAGTTTCTGATCCTTTTTCCTTGATCGTTAGCTGATCCATTTTCTGAATATCGTTCCGTAGATCGTACTTTTTTGTTCGAGGCAGATTTCTCTTGATCGGGAAGATGCTTCATCAAAAGGTTACATGGGGTGTTTCTTCCACAACTAGGGTTCGTTTGTTGTAGACCCGAAGGCTTTGCTAGATGAGGAATACCCTAGAAATATACCCTCATCGGACTTGGCCTCAAAAGTCTTCAACCCGACTTTTCCCATTGTTGTGTATGAAACACTTGCACCCAAAAAAAACATGGAAGTAAAAACACGAGGTTTTCGCCCTTCCGCAGTTCATATGGTGTTTTGTAGTGAGCCTTAGTCGAGACATCCGTTTCTGCGTATGGCATGCAAAGGTTGTTGATTATACCTTTAAACGGTTTGGTATCGCATGTTAATTTAACATTGTTCGAGCAAACTTCTTTTTGAGAGTTACATTCCTCCGCTCACTACTCCATTCATTGTTTGTGGCGTCCTCGCATTTGAAGTTTCATGTCAGATATACCAAACTTAGAGCAAAATCAAGAATAAAGGAGTTCGTAAATTTTGTACCTTTTATCTCGATCCGATTTTTTTACTACCGACACCCTTCTCATTTTGTAATCTTCTTAGCAAATTTCGGGTATCTTGGTTGTCGTCTCATTCTTCTTATGTAAGAATATAACCCGTAAACTTGGAATAGTCATCCACGATTACGAGTGTATTTTCGTCCGTTGAGACCGACCGTGTAACCGGGTCCAAACAGATCCATATGAAGCGGTGAAGACTCTATTTGGATCTTTGGTCCGGAAATTCCTTTGAATGAAGCTTTGACTGCTTTTTCCTTCCGACACGCAGAACATGTCCCGATCCTTTGAGAACACTTCATTGGAAGTCCTTCCACTAGAGACATCCTAGCTATCTTATTAAGAGTTTTAAAGTTCGGATGGCTCATTCTTTTGTGCGAGCCAATCGCTACTTTTGGAACTCTTAACAATCAGGCACGCATTTCTTGGACAACTGTTCCAATCAGCTGTGTAGATCGTCCCTTTTCTTGAACCAGTTAGCAAAATCTGTTGAGTGACTCGATTTTTGATAGTGCATTGATCAGTCGAGAACTCAACACTGAATCCGTTGTCGCAGAATTGTGAAACCGATAATAGGTTGTGCTTCAGACCTTCGACATACGAGACTCCGATTATTTGTACATCATCATTCTCTAAGGTTAGAACCCTTTGGTATAACCAAAGTTATCATCACCGAAGAGTACACGCTGGCCTTTTCGTTTCTATGTAGGAACCGAGGAGATGTTTGCTTCAATCATGTGCCTTGAGCATCCACTATCGATGTACCGGATAGTTGCTTGCACACCTCCTTTGTTGGCGGACCCACCTTGAACCTCGCAATCGATCGGGCTTTAGGTACCCCTTTCGGATTGGGTCCTGAGGGGTTAGGTTTGGATTTGGGGATCCATACAAACAGAGGCTTTCTATTGTGATCAGTCAGATCAGAAGGCCTGATTTGTCTCCCATACCTGTCAACATAATCATACTTATCCTCATATGCTTTCTGATTTGTATGATTACTTGTGTGAACCTTGGATGACTTAGAAGACTTATGATTTAACTTTTCGGTTTGTCTTCTTTTTATCGATGTGTGTTTGGTCTTGTGACCCTAAATTTTCGACTATAGGGGTAGATACATCGCTACCATCAAAAGATTCATATCCTTTTCGCATAGATGGTTTTCGTAGTTTTTACGAAGCATGCTTATTAGGCGGTGACCTTATTTGGGTCTCGATTAGACTTCCCTTTTATAGGTTGTCTTTTTCGATTTCGTCTGTTGATCGGGTTGAGGTCTCTTCGGAAGAACTGGGTTCTTCCGTTGATTCCTCTACCGATGCTTTACCGGTTGGGGTCCATTTACATTTCCCTTTACGGTTGGGCACTTTACCCGCTCAAAGCGGTCTCTTACCCTATTAGATACAAGTTTAGCTTTTGGTGTATCTTTTTTGAAATTGCCCGATTACACCTTTTCGAGATGAATCGATCGGGGCTTTTGAGGATGTGGAGGGTTTCTCATAGCCAAGTCCTCCTTATCAATCTTTACTCGAAAATAGGCGTTCATGTCTTTAACGGTTTGAGATGATTTTGAAAAAACATCTATTTTCTACGCAGTGATTATCCTCGGAGGATTTGGACTTTCATGCATTCGGAATAGCTCATCGAATTTTGCTTGCAAGAATTTTGAAGTCATCGAACTTGTTTGTCTGTTAATTTCCATCGATCTTTGATCTGCTTTTCTGATCGAAGCTTTAACCCGAGAATTTTAAATTCCTCGATTACCTTCCGGCGAAAGGTTTCAAATTTGATCTAAGTTCGGAGGCTTTTCCGAGATCATTTTCTTGACAAAAGTGATTATTTACGGTCTCGGCTTATCATTCTCAGCTTCCACAATAGCATAAGTTTCTACTGCATTGGAGAGATCGTCAAGCAATTGCTCTGAGTAGAGCTGCAGGTCAATCTCCCCAGCAGGTGTGCTAATGATAGCAGGTGTAGAAGCGAACGAAGGGGGTTTGGAGGTTACCTCGGACTGGTCCTCCCTGGCCATCAGGCAGAGTTCATCATCGTCTGACGAGAATATCAGATCTTCATTTTCATAGAAGTCGGCCTAAGACCGTCGACAAAAGAAGTCTTCTCTGAGGAGTATCCGGAGTCCTCGGAGGGCAGATAGGAATCGTCAATTCCTGACGTATCAGCAACCATGGCTCTTCTGTCTCTATAGCGTTGCTCTCTTTTGTTCCTCTTTTCTTCCCTCTCTCTCGGCGTCAGGTCTGGGCAGTCTGTGCTATAGTGACCTGGCTTCTCACAGTTGAAGCACGCTCCTGGATCCACCGTTCCTTTCCTTCCAGGTGAATCACTCCTTCTGTATGACCTATCAGGTGATTTTCCTTTCTGATAGTAGTCAGAGTTTCTTCTATCTGATTGGTTATCTCTTCCTTCCTTCGTCTGACTATCTCTTTCCCTTTCATCTCTGTGATCCCTCCGATCATCAGATCTGGTTCTTTCTGGAGATCTATTGTCTGATCTCCTATCTCGTCCTCGGCTATGTTGATAGTCCTTATAAAATCTTCGATACTTACCAAGTTGTATGTCTGACTTCTCAAGCTTCCTGGTAAGCAAAGCGATCTGTTCTGCCTGACTTAATATATTTCCAATGGGTTCATTGGCCTTTGTTCTGCTACTGGTTGCCTTGAAAGCAACTGATTTTGAAGTCGAGGTTCAAAGAGGGACCTCGTCTTCATCGGCTTGACCTCTTTCAATCAGGTCGAACTCGTGAGCTTTAAGACTTAAGAACAAGCTACTAGGTTTCATTCTTGAAATGTCCTGGCAATCTTTGATTACCGTGACCTTCATGTCCCACTTCTTGGTGAGAGACCTTAGGATCTTATAGTTGATATCTTTATCAGACATCTCTCTACCAAGTTCTCGAAGCTTGTTTATAGACATTGTAATTCTTCCATCGAGTTCGTTGATGGTTTCGTTGGGCAGCATCTTCAGTTTCTCGAACTTCACCGGTTGCTTTTGAAGACTACCGTTTTTATCTGTTCATTTCCTCGCAGATCTCGGCGGAGTATCCCACATTGCTTTTCGCAGATTTGAGATACTTAATCTTTTCTTTGGTGACCTTATCCATTGTCTTCATGATGATATGTCTTGCAATGGTGTCCGAGTATGCGCTTTTTTTCTTTCTTGGTCCATCGTTTGGGCTTTTTTCGCACAAAGACTTCTGTGGGAAAGTCTGGATCTCCTCCCGATCGCGAGGATTGTCGTAGTAAATGATGATGGGTCCTCTCGATGACTTCCATCATTACGCTTAATCGATCGAGCCTAGATGGTTGGACATATATATGGCCCAATCTGCGATATACTCATCAATTGAGAACTTCGCAGATCATGATACATCTGGGACGTGTTATCCATGCCGAAAGTGATTTTGGAAAATGAATGAGTTTTTAAAAACGGTTTTTTCAAGATCGATTCGATTGACCACAATGACACGAGTCATTGGTCGGAAGAACCAACCGCTCGATACCACTTGTAGGTCCTTAACGGGTTAAGTGAGGGCGTAAGTCTAGAGGGAGGGTGAATAGACTTCGAAAAACTTTTTCGTCGCAGATCGGTGTGAGAGCAGATAGCCCGATCGAAAAGCGAAGTGAATCAGTTTGGTCTGGATAACCAACTTACTGAACGCCAGAAAAGCAGATCAGTTCGGTAACTATCGATTAACTGATGTGTGCGGAAGCTTAAGTTTTACCCGTGTGAAAAACCAGTTTGTATAAATCAGATTCCAAGTTTTATCTTTTTAATCAGATGACAGAAATATCAGGTCCGATCAGATCAGAAGCTTGGTGCTGTCTGATCTTAACTTAGAATGTATGCGCTTTAAGATTGTGCGATGTGAGAGCGATTAATCAAAGCAAAGAAAGGCACACAAGATTTATAGTGGTTCGGACAAACCAGTCCTACGTCCACTCTTCCCTTTCACAAGGGGCACCAACTTAACCGACTTAACCGACTGGACTTAGTTTAGTGTGTTAGTCCAACACAGTACACCAACAGATGTTTTAAGAGTTCTCACTCAACCGATCCCAGAAATCAGTACTAGAAACCCTAGACTGAAATCTTGCTAAACAACTTATCCTAACTTGGGGTTTGGGTAAGATTGTTGAGGTTCCAACTATGAAATCTTTCCTTGCGTACAAGCAGCCTAAAAGCTAGATGAAAAGATTTCTTGCTAAGAACTTATGGGATGAACACAATATAAAATAAGCTTGTTGTTGTGTTCTTCGTGCGGAAATCTGACTATAGTTTGAGCTTCGTGATTATGTTGTTTGTCCAAGCATTTCCGTGTGTCACTCTGAAGTGTGATCCCATATTTATAGACCTTGAGATCAAAGAGCCGTTGGAGAGCAATTTGAATCTCAGGCTATTTTAGGTAGAACTTGCGCTTGGCTTGATGTGGCGTCTTGAGAGCGGCATGGCCGAAAGCGTGAATGTGTATTTTATAGCCGTTTGAGAGAGCAACATCGAATCCCATGATATCGACTCTGTTCATCGTGTTTCTTCCTTATTGGATGGAAGCCTTGCTTTGCAGTGTTGTTCCTCCAGCTAAGGTTGGTATTCTTCTTGTTTAGATCGCAGACGTATGATAAGATGAAACATCAGTTTTCATCTTATGATATCGACCGATCGATCGAATCGATCGGTCTACCCGATAGAGTCTTGGCGCTGTTGACTTAGCTTCAATTGGCCGACTCTACCGATGTAGGTCTTCGGTCCGATCTTCCGAAGTCATCCGATCTTCTAGTATTCGAGGTTTGAGCTTCATGACTTATTGAAGTTATCGACTAGATCGATTCGATCGATCTTCCGATTCGGGTTTAACGTTCGCAATGTCGGATATCGCCTTTCTTCTCCGATTCTTGGATTCGACCTATACATATTGAGTTCCCCCTCAATATGTGACCTATCTATTACATCGTTTTTTCTATACAATCATTATCAATTTGGTCTCCTATCGCAGTAATGTAAACATCAGTCAGCTAACAGGTCTGACTGGTCCTATTACATGTGTTTTTGGAACTTTCATCAAAACTATAAATTTCCCAACAATTGGATTCAATACAGCTGGGAATTTTGAAGTATGGGGGAGCATCTGCAGATTGTGGAGATGCAGTCATTCCTTGGCCCAGTCCTTCCCTTTATTTCTCTATAAATTTTCTGTCTGTGTTGTAATCTTTTATTTCTGCTCTTTACTTTTTAAACTCTGTTAATGGACAACTAGTTGATAGGTTTATATTTCTGTCATTTACTTTATTATGTTGGATACTTTGGCCTAAGTACACTGCTGATGTACTTGGTGCTTGTGTTTGTTTATATTTATGATTTGGTTGAATAGTAGTTGTTCTCTGAATGGCTATTATTTGTTTCTTTCCTGACACAAGTTCGGATGTTGTTTTTAACATCAGGTGTGTTGTAGTAGAAAGGCCAAATTGGGGGAGTTTGTTGATGTTGTACGGATGTTGTTCCAGATGTTGGACAACATTTTGCACAACATCATAAATTTGTCATTTCTCCTAACACTAACTCTCGTTTAATAGATGTGTTTCTCTATGTTTCCTACATTGCAGGTTGAAGATAATCTCGAAAATTATCAAGCGGTTGCACTGATGGAGTGAGAATAGAAAGATCATGGGTGGTTACACCAAGATCATGGAGATAGTGGAGGAGAAGTTCAAGGTTGTTCACACCAAGTGGATAAGACAATGCAGTTGGTCCGAAAGTCTATAAATAGACTTCATTGGTCGACATTCAAGTTTGAGTTAAAGTGAAATCTCATTTGCTCTACTCCAAACTTAAGAGAGTAACATCCAAGACACAACCAAGAGTGAAAAATCGAGTGTTTGTAATTCTAGGAGTGTGAGGGTCGTTGTTATTCTATGTGTACTGGTCGAGGGAATACAATCTCTCCTATCAGTATTGATTTTGTCTTATTAGATCAAGTTTTAGGTTGAATAAGATCACTAGTTACTTAATTGAATAGATTGATTTTGGTGTGTGGTTTTTCACTACACCTTTTTAGGATCTTGTAAGAGATTCGTGTGTATCTCACTACTTGTTATAGTGATGTTTTTAACCATGAGGTTCGTATAGTCTGGATTACAGACTATACAAAATTTTGAAATCCTTAGCCTTTGCATTTTTTATGCTACCTTCATCATATGTTGTTTCACATGTTGCATAACATTTTTAACAGCACTCTGAAAAATACACGCACACACACTGTCACAATGTATTAATCAGCACTATGAAAATTCACTTGTATATAAAAAAAAATACAATAATTAAATAAGGTTAATTCCAAAAGCATGCATTAAAAACACCTCAATGAATTAACTTTAAATTCAGAAAAGAGAAGCATAATTTCATTTAGTTGCTAACTCCACAACTTTCACCATACAACAGTTCTCAGAACTGGTCTCAATATTTTTTCTCTTCTTCTCCAAGAAGCCACTGATATCATTAAAACTGGTCATGAAAGACGCCTTCATTTAAAAAAAAAAATAGAGCTTCTAACCGAGTTCGTTAGATATTGTATCTAATTAAATATAGTGTGACCTTTTATGTTTGTGAACTAATTTAAAATCAATTGTCATTAATAAAACATTAAATATAACTAAACCTATATATATATATATATAATATTCAAATTAATATTTTTCTGCCAAAAAACTATTTGCTTCCATGATATATTTTGGTCTATAAATTTTAAAAACATTCCATAAATTTCGTTATCTTAAAGATATATTTAAAATTTAAATTTAAATGTATTTTAATTTAAGTATTAACTCTTAACACTTTAACATATATAATAAAATTGCACAAAACAGAGATACCGATATGTGATAATGGAGTAATTATTTTTAAATTTTTAAAATAAAATGATAAAAATTTGATTGTGATAAGAAACTATTACATTGATATATATATATATATATATATATATATATATATATATATATATATATATATATATATATATATACTGTAATTTAATTATGAATTGCATTAATTACATTTAGACATATGAATCTACATTAATTTTTTTAGTTGACATATTAATTATTAATTGAGTGATCCTAGGAAGCATAATATTGACTTAATAGAATTCAAAAATAAAATATTTTGGTCATATATAATTTATTCCAAAAAGTCATTAATATTATCATTTGATCATTTTTTACAAATAAGTTAATCATGAAAAAATCATGCACACTATTTGTTGTAATGATGTATTTCGATCCATAATTATTGGTCCAAAATTCTAAAAAGATTCTAAAAAATATACTTAAAAATTCAATTTTGTACGTATTAATAGTTGACCGAATTAATAGTTTCTGTAAAATATGAACATTGTTACATATTTTCAAAATCATAGTTGAAATTAAAGTGATAATTAAAATAATTTTAGGTAAATTCTAAAATCAATAATAAATCAAATTTTAAGATGAAATAAGAGGAGAAATTAACACTTGCCACGAAAATTTTGGAATCTGAGAAGCACGTGGGCGTACGAATGTATTAGCTGCAATGGTTCTTGATTTTGTAATTGTCTAGTACTAAATCTTGCACTTGTTGAATTATTTCCCTCTGCAATAGTAATTTACAAAAGAAAATTTTCTATTTTTAGTGTAATAATCGCGCGTGACATTAATGATGAAGCTACAACTCAATTTGAGCTTATTTAAAAAAAAATTGATGTGATTGATTTTTCATTTTATATAATTTTGTTATTAATTATGTCTCTAATTATAAAATTTGTCAAATTTTACCATCTAAAAAATTTAACTATGCGGAATATTCAAATTTAGATGATTTAAGATTGGATAAATTAATGGCACATTTAGGAGTTAAGATTGATTATATTACATGTTCATTTTGATCAATTAGAAAAAAGTATAAATTATTTTTTTTAAAATAATGAATATTCGGAGTTAATGTATTAATTAATACACATTAAAATAAGTAATTATGGCATGATGATTTTATATATTAGCCTAATTAATGGGTCATGTTTCTTGTTATATATACATTATTAGACTATTTTTAAGTTTCTACCATATAAATTACATAATATGCAGGTAGGATATTTATTAGTTGTGAATAATTATTTTTTGTCAAAATGACATTAAAGATGAAGATATGTCTCATTTTGAGCTTATTTAAAAAAAAATGATTATATTACATGATCATTTCGATCAGTTAGAAAAATTATAAATTAAATTAAAAATAAAAATAAATATCCGGATATGTTTCTTGTCATATATTAATTAATACACATTAAAATAAGTAATTATGGCATAATAAATATATATATTAGCCTAATTAACCGAATATGTTTCTTTTCATATGTACATTATTAAACTATTTTTAAGTTTCATGCTATAAAAATTACATAGTATGATTTGATGATATTTATTATTTGTGATTTTTTAAAAATAAGTAATTATGTTTTTAAATAGACTAATTTTATTATAGTAACAAATATTCTCCTAAAATATATACTATAATTAATTACCATCAATTAAAATACAATAAACACTCTTCATTAATTAGTTAATTAAGTTGAGTGATTTTAGGAAGTTCGATCTCTTAATTTAGGGTCATAAAAATAAGTTAACAATATCATTTCATATAATCAAACAGATTTAAATTTAATTTACTTTTGATCTGTAGCAATTAGTATATTCGAAGAAATTAAAGTATTGATTGTGCCAAAAATTAGATCATATTCGAAGAGGTTAAAGTTTAAGAGACGAACATTCTTTACAATATAAGAAAATCATATCATATCTTCAATGAAATAATAGTTAAATCCGTTACAATATAAGAGATTTAACATAAAACATAGATTCAAAAAAAAAAAAAGATACGAAAATTATAAACATTAAACGAAACTTGATAATATGTCATCAACGACTTCATTGTAGACACCATATCATCTTCATGAATTGTAGACACCACATCATCTTCATGAATTATAAATCTAAAATTATACCATTAACTACAAATAAATTATGGATAAATTATGGACAGTGGATTGATTGGAAATTTGGGAGAGAGCGGTCAATGAGAGAAAGAGTGGAAGAGAAGATGATTAGGGTTTCGAATGACAATAAATGAAAAATGAATGTGAGATGTGACAATTTATAGAAAATATAAGAAAAAATCAATGGATGTGATTAACTTAAACTCAAAATCAATGAGATTAGAGAGATTAAAAATAGAGGCATAAGCCTTTGTCACATCACCTGCCACATCATTTTATTATTTGACACATCATCTTATGGAAGTTTTGCATTATAGAGATTATAGATATATTAAGATTATTTGGCAAATTCAACGATTTGCCTATCACATATTCGAAAGAAGGCAAAATAATCAAATCTAGTCCATATTTTTACTTTCTTATTAATTTTAGTACATATTTTTTTCTCTCTTCAAATATAACATATACTTTTAGTGTCTTATTGTTTTTAGCATATATATTTTTTTCTCTCTTCAGATTTTAATTTTCATTTTATACTTAAAAACATCATGCGTCACCATTTTTGTTAATTAATCAACATCACATGGACGTCTGAGTCTAGCTATGTTGCTGATGTGCAATCATTAAAATTTATAAAATAATTTTTTTCCACATCAGCAAGAAAAGTGAACACAGACGAATGTTGTCGAAAATGATGGGCGGATATTTTTTAGTATCAAGTGAAAGTATATGTTAGATTTGGAGAGAGAAAAAGTATATGTTAAAATTTATAAGAAACTAAAAATATGTACTACTAAATTTGGAGAGAATAAAATGTGGGATAAAATTGATAAAAAGCTAAAAGTATGGACTAAATTTGATCGTTTGCCTTCATGAAGAAGTTCAGGACGAATTCGAACCATCTGACTCAGCACACCTGAGCTCACTATTTAAGAGTCATGACTCCACTCACTTTCCCAGATCACCTACCCCACCATCACCTCAACATATTACACCCTTACCATCACCCCCCAAACAACTCACTACCCACCTACAACCTGATCAACCAGATCTTACTCAACCATCTCAACCAGAAACAACCCAAGCCCAGATACCTGATCCAACCCCAGTTGAGACAATACACCCTGATCAACCCCCATCTCAACTGAAAATTCCACTTATCCCACTATTGGGGTTATACTGGAAAGTATGCTTTTACTTTGTATAACCAAACTGAATTTTCTGTCTTATTTACTGAAATAAATTATTTATCACTGATGCTTTAAATATCATTGAATGTTACATATATTTACTGCATAATTGTTCAATAAACAGTACGTGTTACATTGTAGTTAATTTAGTGATACCAGATCACAGAAGATTAAATTAACAGTCACTTGTAACTAAAAGTACGTTGTTCACGACCTAGATGGAAACGAACAATCCATCGTGAAAGGTTGAAGTGTAAGGCTCAGATTGGTTTGTCTTGACCAAGAGATTACACTAGTGCATGACTGATGCACTGAACAGGACCTACAGGAGGATAAATTCTTCAGCACTGAACCAGGAAGAATTAGACCTCAGTGGTTCGTTATTTCTTAATCTTTGTTCCTTAAATAGGATCGTGTGTGGTTAGTAATTATTGCTTTGACTTATGACAGGTAGAGAATCAATGATATTCAATACTTTATATCTTGGGCAATATTACTGGTCACATGCGATTGCTAAGATTTAATACGAAGAATCGTGTGCCAGTACGCTCGTTTGATTTGCCCCCTTGGGAGGTTCATAAGATTTATCATATCAAATCTTGCAAGTGAAATTTGTTTTCGGTATGGATAATAATGTTGAACCGTTCCTTGACCAAGGACAAAAGATATTAATTAATGGAAAGCTATTTCAGTGGCTTGAATTAATTAATGGGCTAGATAATCTTAAACACGGGAAATAATAACCGGGAGCCATATTAACAGTAATATGGGTTAAGATGGATAGTGCAATATTAATTATGTAGTGGGATTAATTAATATTTATGGGCTTGAATAATATTGTGGCTCAATATTAGATATTCAAAGTCCATTAGAAGGTCCAATTTTAATTCTCCTAAAGGCCCCTCAAGTAGCCCAAAGATAATGTCCAATAACTGAAAAATGTGTTTAAAATAAAATAAATTAATGTTGCTTATTTTTCCAAAAAAAATCGAAAACAATAAAGGAAGAAAGAGAAAAGATTTTCTTGATTTTCTTGGAAATATTTTATGGAATATGTATTCTTGAAATACAAGATTATCCCATAAATTCAAGAAAAGTCAAAGATCCTATTTCTTCCCTATTTATTGGAAAATTTTCGAAAACCCCTTAATATAAGGAGGTGGGATTTTTATGGAATATTTTAATTATGGAGAAAAGAATATATTTGATATATTCAAGATTTCTTGGAGATCAAGAAAAAGATTTTCCCATCTTATTCCTAGGGTAAAAATCGTCCACCACCTAGTATTATAAATAGGGGATGAATTTTTCATCCCCAAGTGTAATTCCATGTGTTGGAAAAATTAGAAATCCACAAAGGTGGTGCAACATAATTTTATTTTTCCTTTTGTTAAATTGTTCATGAATTCCTACCACCGGATTGTTGAACAAGGATAAGAGAATACTTGAGAAGACCTTTTGGTGTGTTCGTGTGAACGGGATCCATCTTCTCAACGGTTGTCACTCCGAGAGGTTAGTTCACGTAAACCCGTAGTATTTCCGCATGCGTAGGTTTTATGTTAACTGTTTATATGCATGATTGGTTGTTGAATTATTATTTGAATTAATATATGATTAATTCATGCTAGTAATAATTGTTAGAATTAAATTTGTATTTAAATATTCATCCTGAATAGATCCGGGCAATTAATTCCCCAACACCCACAACCTTCAGACAACCCATCTGCACCTCAACCCACGGAACAAACAAATATCAACCTCAATCAGATATAGCCTTTAAACCACAAATACACCCATCTGAGCCAACTCCCTCATCTGCACCGGGTACTGAAGCAGTTGAGGAACCTGCTGAGACTACGCCTAGAGATGATCTCTATGTCTCAATGTCTCACAACCCCTTCAACACTAAAACACTACTTGGATCTCCAGATGAAGAGAGCGCAGTGCTATACATTCTGAAGCAGCATGTAAAGGAGTATTTGCTTGAACTGTGCCCAGATTTGGTTAATCATCCTGGCCTTCAGCACAAGATTGAAGACATTGTGTTCTGGAGGGATGTGAGGTTGAAAAGCATCGAGGAGTTTCAGATCATCATGGAATCTCTAGACTCTGACTACTTTGTGGATCTGGAGATGAGATGCTTGGAGAATGCAAGAGTTGAGAGCGCAACTGAATTGGCTTATGATGATGATATCAGATGGCTAATTCATGACAGGTTTGGGATTGTCAGGGAGATTGAAGAATCAGAAGAACCTCAAGCTGATGAAGACTTTGAGGAAGCTGCCGATGAACCAGGTATGGGTGCTGCAGATGAAACCCAGCTTGGCAAGGCATCAACATCTGAACAAACTGTTGTGCTGAATGTTGATACCTTAGATCTTATGACTTCAAAAATACAAGATAGGGTAAAAGCTTCCATTGATGCACAATTTACAACTCTCGTGGCAGATCTGATGTAGCGATTTGAAGAAGGACAGAGGAACCTGGTTGACAGAGAGAGGAAGCTAACTGTTGACAAGATCACCCACATGCATGATTCTATCCTCGGCTCTGTAATGAAACGGGTTGATCCTCTCGCTGAGAAGCTACAAATCCAGACTGCTATGCTTGGAGAGAAACAAGTTCTCTTAGAAAGTGTCTGGGGATCTTTAGAGAGGACTGACTCTTTTATGGATATTGGTTGGAAACGATTTGAACGATCTGTTAATCAGACTAGGAAGGCCATTGAATCCGGTTTAAACAGGCTCCTGGGTCTTGCACCTACTTCTGCAAATGTTCAAATCACTCCTCTTGATGTGGAGGAACTTAAGGAGGAGATGACGAGTCAATTTCGGGCTCTGAATCTCAGACTGTCACACCTTTTTTATGCAACCAAAAAGGGGGAAGGACAAGATCAAGAAAAACTGATGCAGATGGTAACTTTTGATGCCACGTCATCTGATAGACCTGAAGACACTCGTTCTGAAGTCAAAGTCATTCCTTCTGAAGTCACTCCTTCTGAAGAACTGAAACAAACTATGGAGCAACACAGCAAGGAGATCGAGGCTCAAGGAAAAGAAATCACTGAGCAGAAGTCAACTTTGTCGGAGGTTGTTGCGGAGTTGACAAATCGAAATTTTTCTTCTTCCGTGCGTAAAAAGGATGGAAATCGATGATCGTGCAAAAACCTTGAACTTGCTAAGAAACCACATGTAGAAGAGGATGAACAGGTCGTATATGAACAACCTCTGATAAGAAAGAAAGGCAAGGGCAAGATGATAAAATCAACTGTTGAAGCTCAAGGACAAGGTCAGATAACCTCTACCAGATCCAGAAGCCAGATGTCACCTGAGCAGATTCAAGAACAGAAAATCGGACTGAAGGTAATAGATGCTGCCATTAAGAAACGGAAAATGGCGAAGTTTGAAGGACTTAACATCATCATACATCCGAAAAGCAAAGAAAGAATGAAGGCAACGCAGAGGATATTGATTTGGGAAGAGAGAGCCTTTCCGGCTAATGTTAAAGACATCCTCTATGCTCGGGAAGATCTATTTCCTGAGTGGGACCAGATCAGGGCGGAATGGCTGTGTGATGTGTACATCTTGGAGATGATTCAGATTCATCAAGACCAAGTTGCTGATGATGAATTCCGGAACCGGTTAGAAATAAAGTATCCTGATTTCTACCAAATTGTTATGAAGGGAGGGAAGATTATGTCGTTAATACCTGAAGCTCCTCCCTTCGAACAACTTCTCCCACCTCTGCATCCAGATAAGAATCTTGATCCTATCCGGTTTAAGAAAGCCTATTATGCATTTGCAAAGAAAGGAGGGATCATCGGGAGAGACAGATTGGAACAGCTGATGCAAAGGATGTATAGACTTTTTGGTATTCCGAAAGAACTTCAAAAATTCAAGCACGTTTGAAGAAGACATCTTAGTATCAGATGATAGGTATTTTCTGTAATCTCACATCCATCTTAATAAAATATCTTATCATTTTCTGATTCTAAGACAATGCCTCATTGTCTTCTGATATGTGCATTTTATCTTATTATCTGCATTTCATTCATGTCATTTGTTTTTCTGATTAAGTGTATTGGTTCCATCAAAAATGGGGAAATTGTTGGGAAATGTGTATTGAGTTTTGATGGAAGTTCCAAAATAGATTGTAATAGGACCAGTCAGACCTGTTAGCTGACTGATGACTTAGAATCAATATAGGATGACCAGCTGAAATGTATAGACAGCTGATGTATAAGATAGGACACATATTGAGGGGGAACTCAATATGTATAGGTCAGGTCAGAAGATCAGAAGACAGGTATAGGTCAGAAGACAAGACAAAGTCAGAAGACCAGACAAAGTCAGAAGACTAGACGAGTCATAAGACAAGACAAGGTTAGAAGATCAGACGATCAGATAGTCAGATGATCAGATGAAGATATGAAGCCAAAAATTTCAGAAAACCAAGACCAGAAGACCTACATCATCCGAGTCTGCTAGTTGAGCTAAGACAACTTGCACCAGAAGACTCTATCAGGTAGACTGATCAGTTTATCTGATCAGGTCAGCTCACACCAGGTGTCAACTGATGTTACACCAGTCATACGTTGTTGATCTGAACAAGAAGAATGTCAACTTTAGTTGGTAGAACAAACACTGAAAAGTGTACCTGTTAACCAATGAGAACAAGACACGTATGTACGGAGCTGACAATGCGGGATTCAGCGTTGCATAGTCAAACGACTATAAAGGACAACTATTCACGTTTTCGGCCATGCCGTTCCTGAAGCACGACACTTCAATCCTGCAACCTACCAAAAATAGACTAAAATTCTAATTGCTCTCCAACGGCTCTTTGATTTTGAGGTCTATAAATATGGGATTGCTCTTCATAGTGAAGACACGGAAATTATCATCAAGCTCAAGCTATAGCAAAATTTCCGCACGAAGAACACAAAATTCAAGTTTACTTTATAAGTGTTCATCCCATTAGTTCTTAGCATAGAAATCTCATCCTCTAGCTTTAGGCTACATAAATACTAGGATAGATTTTCAGTTGGAACAACAACAAATCTTACTCAAACCCAAAAGTTAGGTTAAGTTTGTTTAGCAAGATTTCAGACTAGGGTTTCTAGTTCTGATTTCTGGGATCGGTTGAGTGAGAACTCTTGAAACATCTGTTGGCTGTAATGTGTAGGACTAACACAATAAACTAAGTCCAGTTGGTTAAGTTGGTGCCCCTTGTGATAGGGAAGAGTGGACGTAGGACTGGTTGTCCGAACCACTATAAAAATCTTGTGTGCATTTACTTGTTCTTAATTGCTTTACACTATTGCACACAACTGGTTTAAAACTGCATACATATTCTGAGTTAGGATCATCAGGTCAAGCAATTGATCGTCGGTCCGGGCTTTGATAAAGATAGTCACGGTGATTGAAAAAAGACATTTTAAATCGATTTGATAAAACCGGGTTTTTCACACGGGTTATAACTAGTTTTTCCAAGACATCGTTAAACCGATAGACACCGAACCGATCCGCCACTGCGCGACAAGAAGTTCGATATCATCCCAAACCGATTCACTCAAGACTCGATCAGCAACCTGCCATCACACCTGATCTTGCACAAAAAGTTTTCAGAAGTCTATTCACCCCTCCCCTCTAGACTTCTGCCCTCACAAAACCCGTTCGGGACCTACAGTATGAATGAATGTTATATATATTTACTGCATACCTATTCAATAAATAGTATGTGTTACATTGTAGTTAATTGGGTGATACCAGATCACGGAAGATCAAATTAACAGTTCCTCGTAACTAAGTACAAAGTTCACAACCTAGATGGAAATGAACAATCCATCGTGAAAGGTTGAAGTGTAAAGTTCAGAATGGCTTGTCTTGGCCAAGAGATTACACTAGTGCATTATGATGCGCTGAATAGGACCTGCAGGAGGATAAATTCTTCAGCACTGAATATAGAAGAATTAGACCTCAGTGGTTCGTTATTTCTTAATCTCCGTTCCTTAAATAGGATCGTGTGAAATTAATTACTATTGCTTTGACTTATGCTGGGAAGAGAATCAACGTGATTCGATACCTTATATCTTGGGCAATATTATTGATTACACGCATTTATTGCTAAGATTTAATAATGAGAATCATGTGCAAAACGACTTGCTTGATTTGTCCCCTTGGTGGGCTCAGAATATTTATCATACCAAATCTTGCAAGTGGAAATTTATTTCCGGTATGGATAATAATGTTGAGACGTCTTTACTCCAATGACAAATATATTAATTAATATAAAGTCTGTTCAGTGGCCTAATTAATTAGTGGACTGAGATAATCTTAAACACGGGAAATAATGACCGGGAGCCATATTATTGTGAAGTCGTAATATGGATTAAGATGGATAGTTCAATATTAATTTTATAGTGGAGTAAATTAATATTAATGGGCTTGAATAATATTTTGGCTAAATATTAAAGTTTCATAGCATATTGGAGGTCCAATCTTAATTCTCCTAAACACATTGAATACTTTTAAATTTTTGTAAAATAATATTTTTTTTCTATCGAGTATGTCATAGGTAAATAATCAAATTTGCCGAACAGTAAGTGTATCAAGTCAGTAACAGAATATAGAGCTCTTTAATTTATTATTAAGTTGTTACATTACATTCTAATCATTTTAAATGTATTAGGCCAAAAAATGTTCTTTATAAACTTATTACAAATTGTAATTATTTGTTATTCTAAAAACATAATGTGAGATTTCTATAAATAATTAATCAAATTTAATTGTGGTGTTGGATACACTATCTGAATGTGTATCTTTGCATCATTAGCGCGAAGGGCGCCAAGTTAAAATTTTCTTGATTAATTTGATAACAAGCTTTTTTTTCGAACCATGAAATATCATCCTCAACAAATGCCCCCACTGACAAACTTGTTTTCTTGTTTGTGGTGTTAGTTAGTGTATCAAATTTATGGCTCTGGCGTCAATTGAAAGTGTGTGTTTCTCATTTTCAGCGTGTTGTCAGAAATGTTATGCAACATACACGATAATATATAACATCGGAAGACTTAAAACGCTTAAAAAAGAATTTTAAAATTTTGTATAAACTTAATTCAATCTATACGAGCCTCATGGCTAAAAACTTCACTATAACGAGTAGCGACACAAACAAGGATCTTTTACAAGACCCTAAAGAGGTATAGTGTAAACACACATTTCCCTAAACATTCTTTCTACAAGTATGACTAGTGATCTTATTCGACCTAACATTCAAGATAAAAAGATACAATGCTGATTGGAATATTGGAATATATTCGACCAGCACAAACCAATATTACCGACCCACACACTTCTAGATGCACTAAGCACTCGATAGGTTGTGTCTTGGATACTATCTTCGATTTTGGAGAAGATAAATTGGGACATCGATCTTGTTCACTTTTGAAGTCCAATGCAGCGTCTATACATAATTTTGAAGTCCAATGCAGCGTCTATATATAGAGCATGAATCCAACTGCATTGTTCCACCCACTAAGCTCGGTTTGGACAACCTAGAAAGTCTCCATAGACCACTCCACGATCTTTTGTAACTACCCATTATCTCCACTCTCACTCTTACAAACTGCAACCGCTTGACTAGATAACCAACAAATCGTCAACCTGCAATGTTAAAAACACAGAGAAGAACATCTATTAAATCGGAGTTAGTGTTAGAAGAAATGACAAATTTAGATGTTGTTCTGAATGTTATTCAACATGTGAAATAATATAGATCACAACATCAATATTTTCTAATTAAATTAAAAAGAACTACCATTTGATTCAGAAAAACAACCAAAATATATTGAAAAAAACAAGGTAAGCCAAAGTGGGCTTTGTTAGGAAAATTAAATAAAAAGAATTAATTACACACCTCTCCGAAGTTAGGACTTTTAGATGAGATAAAATTTGTTTAAGTTTTACATGTGTGTATTGGTCTTTTAAATTTTTGCATTGTTCCATTATTTTATGATGATTTTTCTTTAATAGGTAACATACGTTTTTGGCAGAAGGTCAAAGAGGATGGAAAGTGGGACATATGATGAGAATCAAACGATGGAATATTGTGATGGAACCGGAGTCAGGATTTTAGTCCGGGGCCCAATTTATAATAAAATATAATTAAATGTATTTTTGAATTATATATATATTTGAAAATTATTTGGACTAAATATATTTATATTAATTGAGTTAAATACACATATATATACATACTAGTTCGTATACCAGCGTATTACGCGAGGTTGAAATAATTTTGATGTTATAAAAGAAACTCTAATATTATTTTCATTTATTTATTATAAAAAAATTCGCAATTCGAAAAGAATATTATGATATTTCGCTTGACGATTTGGACAAATAGTCAGTATGTTATAGGAAGAAAATTAAAAAAAAAATCAATAGGACCATTATCAAAAGTGACAGTTATAGTGCGGAAAAAAAAATCTTTAAATAAATAAAGTATAGTGACCTAATAACAACACAACATATATTTGAAGATGTATGATTGCTATATCCAGTGTTTTCAAAAACCGGTTGAACCGCCCGGTTGAACCGGTCGAACCGTGAACCGCTCATGTCGCCGGTTCAATTACTCCTTAAAAACGGTTAATTCAATTTTATTATTTTTATTATTTATTAAATCACTTTTTTTTATTTTTTTATTATTTTTTTCTAAATATCTCTATATAATGTTATTGTTTTTATCTCAATATCATTTTCTCTCAAATAAATTCATTCACAAGTCATTAATTTCATTTAATCTCTTTATCGTCGTCACATATTGTGTGGAATTAATCCACAACGCCATCATCTTTGGTCTCCAAACTCTATTGTATTTATTTTAATATAAGATTTATAAGTTATAAATTAGTATAATTTTAATATTTTATGAATAAATATTTATTTTTAATGTAACATACAAAATATTAAAAGAAATATGCATAAATCAATTTAACGGTTGAACCGGCAACCGATGCCTAGACCGGTTTGATCACCGGTTCGGTTATGAAAACACTGGCTATATCAATGAATTTGATGAGAAAAATAAAATCAATAAAGGTAAAACTTTAATACAGTCATCAAAGTGGCAAGAGGTTTGCGATTGCTTTTGGAAGACTTTCTCACGCTTATCACTAATACAAAAATTATCCATCTAAAGGCAAGTGCATCATCACGTTCACTCGAGCAATCTCATTTAATGAACGTTTATAACGAATTCATAACTCAAATTATTTATCTCAATATTCACTGTAATATATACAAAACATAAATAAAATACTAAAATCAAATTAAATAGAACAAATCAGAAGAAGCTCCTTCACAATTATTTCAACACTCAAATTATTTACCTCAATACTCCGTCCAATATAAAAAAACTTCATGCGATATACAAAATAATTATATAATTGCAATAAATATTTGTAACCAATTCATAACTCAAATTATTTACCTCAATACTCCCTGCAATATAAAATAATAAAATCAGATTATATATACAACACAAAACCAATTTAGAAGTTTCATAAAATTATAAACGAATTCATAACTCAAATTACTTACCTCAATACTCACTGCAATATATACAAAACGTGAATATTAATTGTTATGAACAAATTAGAAGAAACTCATTCACAATTAATTCAACACTCAAATTACTTACTATAATACTTCCTGCAATATACAAAAGAAAATTAAATTAATAAATTCATCAAATTAGAAGAATCGTTATGAGGAGAAATACAATAGCTGAAAACTAAAAGACACGCCCTCAAAACAATTCACACTAAAGCAACATATTGAAAAAAAGAAAGAAAAAAAATAAACAAAACAAAACAAATAATCACCTTAATTGAACCCTCAACTTGAATGAGAAGTGAATATAGGCTTGTGGGTGTGAGGATCTTATATAAAATCTTTATATATGAATATAATAAAAAAATGATTTAATTTAATTAGATATACTTAATTTAAATAACTTTTAATGAAAGTGCACGATTTTAAAACGAAATAATCTGGTTGAATTGGGTTTTGCGTAGACTGACGTGATTCCGCCACATAGGTTGAATCAGGTTTACCAACATATAATATTAAGATATTTAAAATGTGAATTATACATATTCATTTCTCTTTTTCGCTCCCTCCTTTTCACCTGAAGGATAATAAGAAAATATGGCACACTTGCATTATACGTTTTCACAGTGAGACGGAGTATAATCTGAACATTGTCGCTTTAACACGTTGAGAAGATGGATGTTGATTTGTGTTAAGTTGTACCCGTCTCATATATGATACCGTCTTATACGAATTTTTGTCTAACCTCATCAAATTAATACTCTCTCCGTTCCATAGTTAATGGTAAAGTACCCAAAAAGTACATATTCATTAATCTAACTAACACCCTCTCAATAACAACTTATTTACACAAAATCTCACTCACTTTATCACTAATAAAATGTACTTTATCTTTACAATAAAGTTGAATTTACATATCTATCTTCAATATTTTATCACTTTATCACTATTCTATTAAATTAGCATAAAACAATAAAAAATCATTTAACTATGAGATGAAGGGAGTAATAAATAATTATAAAAAATATATACATAAAAAAAATTTGCGGGGCTAGGGGGCCCAGTGACCCCTTGCCCCAACACAACTTCGCCCCTGGATGGAACAAAAGACTGAATCCCGAGTTTGTCAAGTTCGTGCTCTTTGAATTCATGATTTTCCGTATCTTGGAAGAATGGTTTTTTTTTTTTTAACATATAAAATCTATTACTTTCGATTTACCTTATTCACTCTTCATTTTAAAGTAGATTCACAATTATCTGTACAACAGAAGAAATAAACAAGTTACATGGCTAAAGTTCACACTTGACATCTGAAATGCATGGTTTCAAGATGTAAACGTCAGGACCAATATAGATTTGATTGAATCGCTTTTTATGTACATATGTTTCGTCATATAGTACATTCTTTAAATTTTAATATGTATATATAAAATAAAGATGGTTAGGTATTTTAATTTTATGCATGTCACGTCTAAATAATGAATTATTATACGTAACATGAAGTTAGAAAATAAATAATTCAATGTGAATGTTTTTTAGAGAATTCCGTCTCATCTAAAAGCTCGAGTTTATAGTGAGGGTCGGGAATAATCTATTTATTTAATTTCCCTCGACACCCCCTCACTCGTGGACGGAATCATTGTCTCTGCTCTCTGGAGAGGAGGCCCAACTGAGTAGACAATTTAAATGGGTGGAGTGCTTCCACGGGAATCGAACCCAATCTGGGCTCTGATACCATGAGAGAATTCAGTCTCATCTAAAAGCTCGAGCTTGTAGTGAGGGTTGGGAATAATCTATTTATTTAATTTCCCTCAACAGTTTTGTCCCGCGAAAAAATGTGTATATGTTTATTAAAACGAAGGAAATTCAGATCGTTCAAATTACTATCTCTCTCTAATGAAACAAAAAAGCATAATTCTAGTTGCATACACTACAAAAAAGACGGGGTTTAACGACGGTTTTAGCGATGGAAAAAATTGTTGCTAACGACATTAGCGACGATTTTGGCGATGGAAAAAAATCCATCGTTGAATCGAGGGTCAATAAAAGTAGCGACAGGTTTTTTTTTTAATAAATCTGTCGCTAAATCGTGAATTTACGAAAAAAAAAATGGCTCACAGTGGTTCGAACCAGAGCCCAGAGGGCACCCGACTGGGCACCGAACCACCCGAACCACGGACCATCTCGAGCTTAACTACCAAGCATATCATATATAAGTCACCAAGCCTCCCAATTAAATTAGACAAATTTTCGCTCCAAAGGGGGACCGAACACGGGACCTATGGGCGCCTGAGCGGGGATCAAACCGCTCGGGCACTTGTTTTCTTGCGTTTACTTAATTAAATTAATTCTATATGTCCTAAAAATCAATTTTTTTTTCAATTTTTTTTAAAAATCCTTTATTTCAATTATCTAATTTAATGATTTAACCACCTTTTAATATAATAATTATAATTTTTATTTATTTATAAATTTAAATTAAATTGTAATATATTAAAATTATATTTATTTATTTATTTTTAACGTTTATTTTTACACTTTTAAAAGAATTAATTTGACTATCTAATAATCTTTAAAATACTAATTATATATATTTTTTACTTTATAAATTATAAATAAATGATTATATTCTTTTCAAATTGTATATGTCCTACAAATTCATTTTTTAAACAAGTACTACTTTCTATTTAAACAAGTAATACTTTCTATTTAAACAAGTACTACTTTTTATTTAAACAAGTAATACTTTCTATTTAAAGAAGTACTACTTTTCTATTTAAACAAGTAATACTTTTTATTTAACAAGTAATATTTTTCATTTATACAAGTACGACTTTTCATTTAAACAAGTACTACTTTTCGATTTAAACAAGTACTACTTTTCTATTTAAACAAGTAATATTTTTCTATTTAAACAAGTAATACTTTTCTATTTAAACAAGTGATACTTTTCATTTATATAAGTACTACTTTTCATTTAAACAAGTACTACTTTTCATTTAAACAAGTACTACTTTTCTATTTAAATAAGTACTACTTTTCTATTTAAACAAGTAATATTTTTTCATTTAAACAAGTACTCCTCCGTCAGGAAGACTTCTACCAACTTTTTACAGAGATTAAAAAAAGTTGCTTTTTTGGGGGGTAGTAAGTGTGTATGGGGTAAGTAAGTGTGTGTTGTAAGATTATAAGTGGAGAAAGAGGTGTCCAAATATGGGTGTGCAAAGTCTTATAGATGACAAAAAAAGGAAAAGTGTGCTAAGTTTTCCGGGGACGGAGGAGTACTACTTTTCATTTAAACAAGTACTACTTTTCTATTTAAACAACTACAACTTTTCTATTTAAACAAGTAATACTTTTCATTTAAACAAGTAATACCTTTATTTAAACAAGTAATACTTTATATTATTTAAACAAGTAATACTTTTAATTTAAACAAGTACTACTTTTCTATTTAAACAAGTACTACTTTTCTATTTAAACAAGTAATACTTTTCTATTTAAACAAGTAATACTTTTCATTTAAACAAGTACTCTTTTTCATTTAAACAAGTACTACCTCCGTCCTCTAAAAGTATGCTCAGAGGGTTTAAACATGTTTTACGAAAAGGTAGATTAAGTCTATTTATGAATAACATAATTAAATGTGAGTAAAGTATAATAATAAATTGAGTAATTAAGTGTTTGTTGGACTATAAAGATTAAAAAAATTGTGTCCGTAGACGTGCTTAATCTACCTTTTAGTAAAAAACATGTTTTTGATCATCGAGCATACTTTTTGGGGGAGGAGTACTACTTTTCTATTTAAACAAATACTACTTTTCTATTTAAACAAGTAATACTTTTTATTTAAACAAGTAATACTTTCTATTTAAACAAGTAATACTTTGCATTTAAACAAATATTACTTTTCATTCAAACAAGTACTACTTCTCATTTAAACAAGTAATACCTTTCATTTAAACAAATAATATTTTTCATTTAAACAAGTACTACTTTTCATATAAACAAGTACTATTTTTCTATTTAAACAAGTAATACTTTTCATTTAAACAAGTACTACTTTTCTATTTAAACAACTACTATTTTTTTATTTAAACAAGTAATACTTTTCATTTAAACAAGTAATACCTTTCATTTAAACAAGTAATACTTTCTATTATTTAAACAATACTTTTAATTTAAACAAGTAATACTTTTCATTTAACCAAGTACTACTTTTCTATTTAAACAAGTACTACTTTTCTATTTAAACAAGTAAAATTTTTCTATTTGAAAAAGTATTATTTTTCATTTAAACAAGTACTACTTTTCTATTTAAACAAGTACTTCTTTTCTATTTAAACTTAAGAAATATTTTTCATTTAACAAGTAATACTTTCATTTAAACAAGTACTACTTTTCTATTTAAACAAGTACTATTTTTATCAATATATATATTTAAATATATTATGAATTAAATTTTATACCGTAAACTCCTCGAAATAGATCTGACTACGGTCAGGTGGAACTCTTCTCCAAGTGACTATAAATTAAATATACGATAAGGTGCATTAACAACAATTAAAAAACCTAGTATAATCCTGAAATATGAAAAAAAAAACCAAATTAATATTTAAAAAAAAAAAAAAAAAAATTAAATAATTAATTTTTTTTTAAATAAAAAAAAACCGTCGTTAATCAATCGCTAAAACTGTCGCTAAATCCGTCACAAAAACCGTCACTAATACCGTCGCTAAAGGGGTTAGTCCAAAACGTCTCTAAAATCGTCGCTATTTGCGATGGTTCTCTAAACCGTCACTAAAAAGCAATTAACTTTGACCATTTAACGTAACCATCATAAAACTGTCGCTATTTACGACGGTTCTTTAACCGACGCTAATTTCCGTTTGGTAAATGCTGCGTTTTTGTAGCGATAACACTAGAAAGCTTGCATACAATCTGACACAAAACAAGATTTTTATTGGTATTGTTTACGTAAATAAACACATATAATATTCATTGAAATCCTTCCATAGCTGTCTTCTCACAATCAGTTACACATGCGTCCACACTATTAATATCTGCAAAATCAGTATATTTCTTTTCAGCATAATAGTCATATAAATAATAGGAATCATTTATTAATATATATATATAATATTGAGGAGAGAGAGAGAGAGTACCATTGCCAAATGCGACGCAATTATGAACAGCACAACCAAGGTTATGATAATAAAGTTGTTGGGGACTATTTTTACCACTTTTATAACACTTTATCAAACATTTGACGGCACATACTGTTTTGGATCCAGATATTACACAAAATGCAAAAGACGTGACGCCTGCGGATGCAGCATTGCCTGTAAATATTAGGACCAAAACTAAGATTATCAATGTTGTTGGCCCATTATGTTGTTGGGATTGTTGAAGTCTGAGTTGCGGAATGAGTCCAGGGAGGACAAGACGTTCGGAATGAGTCCAGGAAGGACAAGACGTTCGGAATGAGTCGGGGGGGACAAGGCGTTCGACCTAGTTGAGGTCGTCACATACGCTCCGATGTCGATCTCGTGTTCGATCTCGGTGGGGAGATTATTGGGTTATGGAGCTGAGTGAAAGCGGGATGCGAGGCGTGGGAGGCCTTCGACCGGTTTCGAGGTCGAAAGGGTGTGCTCGGTCGAGCGCTCCCTTCTGTGGTGAAGGCGCTCGAGCAAGGTTCGCGTCAGCGTAAAACCGCTCGACCTAGGCCGAGGTCGGCGGTTCGAGGCCTATCGTTGAGGCCAGTTTCATCTTTTAGGGTTTCGGTCAGGATGGGCCAAACCTAGGTTTTTTGTATAAATAACCCCCTAACTCCCCCATTGTACTACTTGCACTATCTTATACGATATAGTAGATCTCTCCTAGATTGGTAGTGCCCTCGGATGTAGTCGGTTTGTTTAACCGGTAACAAATTGTTTGTTTCCTCAAAATTCCCTAGTTCCATTATTTTCTCCCATAATTGCTTGCTTAAATTCCTAACAATTTGGTATCAAGAGCATCGGGTTAAAGGGTCCGTGAAGAGCAATTATGATGGTCAAGGAAAATCGTCATTGAGAAGCTTGATGGAGCAGAGCGAACGTTGAGGGACATTGCTCGGATCGAGAGTTATTCTGATGAGAGATTGGGAAGATGAGTTCTGATTGGAGTCAGTCTCCAGGTGGGAGATTGTTGGGATTGTTGGAGTCTGAGTTGCGGAATTTAGAGATCCATAATTGCTTGTTTCATTCCTAACAACTGGTATCAGAGCATCAGGCTCAAGGGATATGTGGAGAGCAATTATGATGATGAAGGAAAATCGCCTGTTGAGAAGCTTGATGGAAGCGGATTTTTGGATTTGTCGTCGCATGCTCTGACGGGCACAACCATCGAACGTCCGATAACGCACAAGGCGCCGAAAGAAGCCGGTTGGTCGACGAGAACCGCTTCGACCAAAGCCCTGTGTTGAGCGAGTTCCTTAAGCGATTGGCTTGAGTATGGGCGTTGCATGGAGTAGGTGGTTGGATACAAGATCAAGATGGGCGTTGACAAGTGGCTGAGATCGTTGTATCAGGTTGGATGCAAGATCAAGATGGGCGTTAGACACGTGCCTGAGATCGTTGTATCAGGTTCTTGCAAGATCAAGTGTGGATCGAAGCCGAACGTTGAGGGACATTGCTCGGATCGAGAGTTACTGCCAATGAGAGATGGGGAAGACGAGTTACAGTTGGAGTCAGTCTCTAGGTGGGAGATTGTTGGGATTGTTGGAGTCTGAGTTGCGGAATGTGTCCAGGTAGGACAAGACGTTCGGAATGAGTCCAGGGAGGACAAGACGTTCGGAATGAGTCCAGGGAGGACAAGGCGTTCGACTGGTTGAGGTCGCACTTCCGCTCCAAAGGTCGATCTCGAGTTGATCTCGGTGTGGGAGATTGTTGGGTTATGGGAACTGAGTGAAGCGGAATCTGAGCCTTGAGGCTATTTCGACCCGGCCTTCGAGGTCTAGCGTGGTGTGCTCTGTCAAGCGCACCTATCCAGCGCCATGAGGCGCTCGAGCAATGTATGTGATCGGCGAGAATCGCTCGACCAAAAAGGGTCGGCGGTTCGAGGCACTGGATGCGGAAAAAGGGTCTCAAGGGATGGGCCAAATCTAGGGTTTTGCCCTGGGGTTTCCCGATTCGGATTTTTTGTATAAATAACCCCCTAACTCCCCATTGTATCTTGACTACTTGCACTATCTTATCTGAAATAGTAGATCTCTCGGCTTGGTAGTGCCCAGGATGTAGTCGGTCGATTTAACAAATTAGGTAACCAAATTGTTTGTTCCTTTTAATTCCGTAGTTCCATTATTTTCTCCTATAATTGTTTGCTTTTAATTCCTAAACAACTGGACCCAACATATGCTTCATCGTTTTCTGTCAAATTTTGCTTCTTTTAATGTTGTACTATACGAGCTTTTTTAAAAATAGCTCTAGAGATACTAGTTTTTATAGTTCATGTGAATAAAACTCCAGGTAAAAGGAATAAGTGAGAGTTTTCCACATTTATGTGTAAATAATCTCAATGAATTAATTAGTATTAAATAGTATAGACAATTATATCAGACATACATCTTCAATTATATGGTGTTGAATCTGGCTCTCATCATTTTTAGATTCATTTCTTTATTTTGTGTTAATTAAGATGCAATAAGAGGATGATAATTGTGAAAAATGTAGAAAGATATCTACACCCAAAAGATCTGCCTATTTATTTTATAAATAAAAATATTTAGTAAATTAAATTATGAATACATTGAATTCTATTTTAAAATTGCAAGGGATAATTTTTTCAATCTCAAAATGTACGTACTTTAAAATTCAATGAAATTATCAATTAAGTACTTGAAAGATTTTGGACAAAATTAATAAACATATTGAATACTTTTAAATTTTTGGTAATTTTTTTTTTCTATCGATTATGTCATAGGTAGAGGTTATTGCATTTTGTTCCCGTTGGAGACGCGCCTATTTCGAAATGGTTAATACATTTGCAAATATGATCCCATAACTTTTTTTCGTTGCAAAAAATAGTCCCATAAATTTCCGATTTTGCAAATGAGATCCCGCTTGGTCAAACGACATCCAAAATCTAACGGCAAACTCATGTGACTCGCACGTGGCCGTCAAAAGCTTATTTTTCAAGAATAACTTAACCAAAAACTTCGGATTTTATCAGATGCTTCTTCATCTCCTCATTTTCAAATTTCAGACGAACAAAAACCCTAAGTTATCCACTCAATCGAACCAAAGAAATTTCGAGTTTTTCACGCTGATAATAGTGCGTTTTCAGAGCAAGGGAAATGTACCCCCCAAATACGGTATGTTCTTTGTTCTTTTTCGTTTGAAATGGGTTTCTTTTCCTTTTTTGTTTATGTTTGCGCAAAATACCATGGCCGTGGGTTTCTAAATCGAAAGTCGGGTTTCTCTGTTTTCGAATGTTCGCATTTCTTGGATTGAAATTTTTGGAATATACATGTTTTTAGCTCACCTATTTCAAATGTTTGGGTTATTTGGGTTTATTTTGAATGTTTGGGTTATTACGAACGTTTGGGTTATTTTTGTTTATTTCGAAAGTTTGGGTTATTTCGAACGTTTGGGTTATTTTTGTTTATTTCGAATGTTTGGGTTATTTTAGGGTTTTATTTTTGCAATCTACTTCATTTTTCAAATGTTCTTATATGCATTCAATTATGTTGTGCAAAAATATTGGTTTTTATAGTTTAAAAATTCATCATGGTGGAAATATGTTGCTTGTTGAAAATGAAAATGAGTACAAGTACGTTGGAGGGGCAACTTCATTGTTTGCTTATGTGAAAATTAATAGGACAACAATTGAATACCTTGATGGATTGTGTTAGAAACTAGGCTATATGGGGGATAAAAAGTATTATGATTTGTGGAGAAATTAATGAAAGAATTCAGACAGTTGAAGAGCAATTTGAGAAAAATTAGGTCTTCAATGCTCATAAAGACTATGAAATAACAATGTGGGTTATGGGGTGAGGCCACAATTACATATTGTGCCACTGAACAAGACTCTACAAAGTCAGTAGCCCAAGAAACTGCACCCAAGGAACAGACTGGGGTTGAGCTTAAGGTGGGATCAATATCCTTAAGAAGAACATGATGGGATCAATATCCTTGAAGATGAGCTAGATGAGAACAATATCCATGAAGATGAGCAAGATTAGTTGAGAGAGGGGAAATCCGTTGAGCAAGATCCGGTTATCATAGAATATGATCTTGATGATCTTGATTTAAGTGGTTCGGATACAAGTGGTGATATCATTCTTGATGATATCATATTTGAGGAAAATGTTGATGAAAAGGTAGAGTGGGCAGGTCTTGGTGGGTATCCAAAGAAGTGATATAGAATCAAGTGATTCGCAGTAGTGAAAAAAGATGTTGGTGATTACGATGGTGTGGCAACATCGGAGGTTGGTGAGAGAGCAAATGTAGATAGAAAACTAGTATTCAGATCATCCCAATTGAATGATCCATAATATTTCTTTGAGCACGTATTTGCATGTAAGAAATTATTCAAAAAAGTAGTGAGCACACATGATGTGAAGATTGGGAGATGTCTTGGATTTACAAAGAATGATGGAAGAAGGATATATCACGAGATGCAAAGGTGAGGGCTATGAGTGGCATATAAATGCATTGAAGATCATGGACCAAGAAGATTTCCAAATTAGGCGGATTAATACATACCATAGTTGTGGACTTTGAATCACAAATGGTCCCATAACTTTGGTCTCACATAAATTTAGTCTCATAAGTTTTTTGTGGTCGATTTAGTCCTAATAACTTTAACAATGTCCAATTTTAGTCCTAAACCGGCGAAACAACGTCATTTTTCCATTTTTATTTAGGGCTTTCCGATCGATGTTGTGACTTGATGATGCAAACGAAGGTTTTTTGACCCAATTACGTGCAAGATGCCAAGATTATATGGCAAGGAATTGTCATACTTTTGCAACTAAAGTTAGTGGGCAAAATTTTCCAAGACATATTCCAAGATTTGGCAAGATTCACAAGGAAGATCAAGATTATCATATCTTCACTGTTTTTATTTATTTTATAGGCTAAATTTCGTTTTTGTCCTTGTTGGAGCAGATTTGGTCATGTTTTTGTCCTATAAGTATTTGAGGCGTTTTCCTTTGTTTTTAATCAGAAAAATAAAAAAAAATCACTTGGCAACTTTGTCAAAACCTAAACGTCCCAAAAACATTTAACTATCTAATTTTGGTCTCATAGCTATCTCAACTGTCCAATTTTGGTCTCATTTTCGCTGAAAAACACAAAATTTTATCATTTTCAGTCATGCGCAAGTGACGTGTCGGTTAAAATTGGGGGTTTCTAAGCTCGTTCGTAACTGACGTGGACGCTGACTGATAAATAAAATTTTATTTTTTCCGCAACTTGGGAGAGAGTTTCTTGTTCTTTCTAATTTTTAAAAAAAATGAGTTTCTATTCATCGTCTTTGTTAGCTACGAGCTCGGAAATCCTCAATTTTTAACCGACTCGTGACTTGTGCATGATAAAAAAATTTATTTTTTGTGAAAATGGGACCAAAATTGGACAATATAGATAGTTATAAGACCAAAATTAAACATTTAAATTTTTTGGGACGAAAAAGATTACAGAAAAGTTATATAACCAAAAAACTTTTTTTTCTCCTATTAGTCGGCCCCCACGATCGAAAATCTTGGCTCGCCTTTGGTGTCAATTTCACCATTGTGTCCAATTGCATGGTGCAAGCTGGTGCCTGAGACCGACTCATTTATTAAAAAGTCGTAGGTATTTTAGGGATCTTATGAAGTTCTTATGGTATAATTTAACTGACATACTGGTGATAGTGCTTACAGGGACTATGAAGAAAGTCAATTTGGAAATGGATTCATTCCAATTTCCAAAGTTCTCCAATTACATTTTAATGGTTGTTGTTCTTGACCTATTACTCTTTTTTTATTGTGTAATGTCATGATTACATGTAACCTTCCTTTGTGAGATAATATGTTAAGGTATTCAGTGATATAGGTGGCATACTTTTGGACTTGTACTTTAATCGTTCATATTGAAAGCTATGTAGCTTAAAATAGTGCTTCATACACGAGCATTTGCTCCTGCATCATGGATGGTTTTCCAGCTTCAAGTGCCTTTTAAGAAAGTTGTATAGAAGTTTATGTACCGTGTGTGACAGAGGGAATCAAGCACTTGAGTTTTTGGTTTAGACTCGAGGAAGGAAGGTGGATGATGATTAGTTTGACTGATGGCTTTGCGTAATTCTAACAAATACACTAGTGGGCTGAGATTATGGAATAATTGAGAAAGCTTTAATACTGACGAAATGGAGAAATGCCATATGTTGCTTGATGATAATTTTTTTTCTTGCCTAGTAAGGATTTTTCCTCGGGATTGATAATCGAAGTTCTTGATGAGGCCTTTAGGACAGCTATATTATATCTTCTGGTTCTTCTCTGCATAGGTTACTCCATTTACTTCCCTAAAAAGTATGCCCAAGGTGAGCTCTTAAAGCTTTTGCCAAGACAAAGTAAAAGAAACCTATAAAAAGTAATATTGAAAAGGTGTAACTGAAGCTGATAATAAGAATCACAATGTTTGGCATGATCTAATATGTGTGCTATGTTTCCTACTGTCAAAGGTAGCCACTTACTGTATTGTTCGATTTTTTTCAGTTCTTTTAAATTTATAAACAATCATAAAAGTCTGCTGCAACTCCTCTTTTTATTCTGACCAGAAAACAATGGCGGAAGGTGGGGATTATTGCGAGCGTAAAATCTCGTTGCTCAAGTCCAATTACGACCAACTTCTTGAGGTAAGTTCTCATAAAATCTTGTTCACTTTTTTTAATGTTAATATAATTTGAAATCTGCAAGTGTTAATATTTCATGATTAATTCCTTGGTTTGGGAATTAAAAACTGATTTAAGACGTCATTATAGTACCAGGCCTTATTTTCTTGTACCATTTTTTGTTATCTTTTAAATTAGCCATAAGGCCATAAATATCTGTGAATGTATATCATGGATCCTTTTTTAATTTTGGGCCCTTTTTTTTAAGCTTATTTTAAACATCTTATAAGTTATTTTTAGAGCTTATAAGATGTAACTTTTTAGTAACTTATAAATTGTTAAAATGTTTGGCTAATAAATCTTATAAGTTCTTTGATATTTTAAGAAAAATATCTAATTTAATATAAAATAAATATTTTTTATTTTTGTATATTGAGATTGTCGGGCTGGGCCCGGAGGGGGTCGGGCTTGATCGTGTTTTTTTGGAGCTTATAAGCTGATAAATTCTTATTATACCAAACAAATTTGGATAGCTTATAAGTTCCTAGACAGCTTATAAATTGTTTTAAAGAGCTTATAAGTTGGGCCAAACAGGCTCTTACTTCTTTCACTAAAGGGGACTGTGATGCATATTAAGAGATAAATAGTGTGATATGGCTAACCTCGGACTTAATAAAGTTACTTGAGTACCAATAACCTTAGGTGGTGACGCTTGTTTCGGGTTTTAAAGACCTGGTTTTGGAATTACAAATCTAAATCCAGATCTATTTCGGGATTCTGAAATCCAGTGTTATAAACCACCACTACAGCATCTATAAACCTACTATCACATTTTTCAACAATCAATTTTTCTCCCTACACTTTAATATATTTAAGTCATTACCCACAGCATCCAATCATTACAATCACACTCAACAACAGTATAATAATGCGACATCATTCACGCTTACATATTGATTTGACATAAAGTTATATCACACCTACTCAAAATCCCAAAACATAAAAACCCTACTGTTTATCAGGATTTCAAAATCCCGGGGTATGTTTGTTTTGGACTTATAGTGGGCGTGGGAAATCCCGAACTTTGAAGTCCTAGAATTTCAAAATCTTCATGAATAGTTAAAATGTATGTTTGTTGTTGGATTTTATAGGGTAAGATGATGGAAAAGTTGATTGATGTGATATTTTATATTATTTTGAGTGTATTGGAAGGATAAAAAAGTAGATGATGTGAGTGTATAGAGAGAATAAAAAGTAGAGTAGTAGTAGGTGATGAAATATAGTAGGGTTAATAGGATTTCAAAATCCTTACTTTAAGTTTCAAAACAAAGTGGGGTTTGAGATTGTAAAGTCCAAAGTCCGGCCGGGATTGTCATGAAACAAACATAAACCGCTTAAAAATCGAAAAATAAACATCACCGTAGAGGGTTTGGTGCCACCGATTCAGATAATATAGAAGTTGGCCTGCTCTCAAAGAAGGATAAGAAAATGAATAAATGTAAGCGAGAGTGCTAAGATGTTTTATTTTACCATCTAATAGGTTGGTTTGACTATAGCCATTGTAAAATGCAGGTATCTGCTAAAAAGAAGAGTATAGTAGACGAAGCTGGGGATGTTTTACAAGCGAAATTGAAGCACGTTGCTCCCTCACAGTAACAACCTTGTTTATAGTTGTAAAATTGGGACGTTTTATTGTCGATATGCTATTGAACATGGATGTAGAAAAGACTAAGTGTAACATGACCATGGTCCTCTAGTCTCTGCATGTGTGAATGTGGTTTTTGTTTTTTGAAACAGTTATATATTAATATATCTTTATTAAAAAGTTCTTTCTATGGGAAACAGTGTTCATAGATTATTTGCACAAGAACATATCTTCAAAACATGAGTGATCCAATTTTCACAGATGTGTTGTTATTTATGCGAGACAAAGAGAGGTCAGTATATTTTTGCAAACAGAGAGGTTAATATACTTTTGTGTGTTGTATAGTTTTGCCCCATTTTTCCTTTGTTTTTTTCTCCTAGACTTGTCAAAAACCCAAGACTGTTGGAGTAAATTTTATTACCTATAAAGCATTTTCAGAACAGAGGTGAAGTGAATATCTGGTCTACCAAGTGAAATGTTGTACTCCCCTCGGCTCAATTTTAAGCGCACATATTCCATTTATATGCGTTTCAATCTTAGCTGGCATTTCTTAAATGGAAATGTCTATTTTAACTTATCTTCAAACACACACTTATTTAAAACATGTCACTCACTCATACCCTTAACTTTTATTCTTTATCACATTTAATAAATATTATTCTACTCTTCAATAAAATTGAATTTTGCGATACTACTCTCAACACTTTTATCACTTTAACACTTAAAATCTTAATAAACATTTTTTTCTTAAACGAAAGACACAAAGGTGTATATGCGGTTAAGATTGGAGCGGAGAGAGTATTTATTAACTTTTTTTTTTAGAAAAATGGCATATCTTCACATAGAATTGCAAGACAAACAATTGCATTGGAGCAAGGTTAAAGGTCTGACTACATGCATCAGACAGTGTTTAGCTAGAATACACAATCACATGATCTCAAAATAGGTTTTTTTTCAACCTTTACTTGCATTATGATAAAAGGATTTGGCAACAATTATGAATTGATCTTTTTGGAAGAATGCATTTTCCATTTACTTGAATTTTTTCGAACCTTAAATGTTTCTAATCTACAAACGCATGTGTAAGACAGTACAAAGTTACATGAATAATGAGACGAACTCAAATTTAATAGGATAAATTAATTTACCCACTGAGTGGATAGGATAAACTAACTGCGAAAAAATTACACAATGCAAAAAAAAAAGGCAAAAGCATAAAACCCACATGGGATGAGTTGCAGGAATTG
Source organism: Stenogyne calaminthoides (assembly GCA_037126765.1). Taxonomy (NCBI): domain Eukaryota; kingdom Viridiplantae; phylum Streptophyta; class Magnoliopsida; order Lamiales; family Lamiaceae; genus Stenogyne; species Stenogyne calaminthoides. The sequence continues at coordinate 24,486,292 of JBBCBC010000001.1, forward strand.
AAAATGGGGCTGGTTTTAAAATTAAGAGCAGAAACTTGGAGCATTAACACACGATCAAAATCACTACTTGTCGACAGGGAAATTATATAGACGGACGACTATACAAAAGGACTCGAGCAACAAAATGTAAGGAAATATTCCATCTGGGCAACAAAAAATCTAGGTTCAAAAACTTAAACTGATGGTTATAGATTAATCATGCAAGTGATTCCTGTGTCTGTCCCTCGTCACAAGCACAAAGCGAACCCTTCACCATCCTCGAACTTTCTTCAACTTCACCCACAACCTAAAACCTGCCAAACAGCACAAATAGGCAAGATGTCATTTTTTATGAGAATTTTATCAGACATAAATAAATCAGAATAAGCTTTCTAAATAACTCAGATATTCGAAGCATTTGACACTTTCTTCAACTGAAGCTTTTACAGAATTGTAACAAAAGAAAAATAGCACCCAATAATGATAAGGAAAACCAATCCGATGAATGTGTTTGGGATTCTATGTCTCATTACTTGTACAGTGTATCTAACTAATTGTTTGATCTCTCTTCTTCCGAAAGACAAAACTAACCTACAGTTTTAAACACATCCTCATTCCCAATAATAGAAAAGAAAACATAAAGGCAACCAGAAACAACCAAACAAAAAGGAGAGAGTTTTTAATCATCTTCACCTAACAATGATCATGACCATCTGGTAACTCTTTACATTAGAGACTTAACCAAAGATTACACTTATACCAAGATCCTAATAATATGTGTAGAAACTTGAAACCCTGCATCAGATAAGGATTTCAAGTTCGCAAATCCAGATAAGTAAATTTTGAACTTCATATAAATCTTGTTTAAAAAACTCAACCTTAAAAAATAGTTTTAGCACTTAGAAAAGTTTTAACAGCATTTTAAAACACCATTTGTCGCAATAACTTTTAGTGCCTTTTAACTGCATAGCAGCCTTAGCAGGTGTGCGTACATATTCCAAAATCCATAACAGCAATATGAAGTCCAAGTTGAATTACTATCCATACTTTTTACAAAGCTTTAATGTAATAAAACAGACTAGAATAATAAATTAGTTAAGCCTGAGCTATTCGCTACTCATTATCAAGACAGAGCTTTATGATCCTATACATAAGTTTTCAGATGCCAGAATTTTCTCATTAACAACTTGCCAAAAAGTAGTTAAAATTAGCTGTAAAAGAAGAAATTAGATTATCATAAAGACCTTGAAGTGCCTTAACCAACGTCTACTCCTTGTAAAGTACTCTTTTCACTTTGGAGCTTATTGTTTCAGTTTCAAAGTTGGTTTGCTAGTATATATATGTGGAAGTTACTGTGGACATTTCAAGTTTGACAAAAGTCCTAATTGCAACAAGCGTTAATAAACTGAAAGGATATATTCTGCTACTGTGATGAAAAGGGGTATCCAATATTTGATGGTCTATTCATTTCATACAATGACAGTAACATATATAATGTGAAGAATAATGACACATAAAAGCGAGTTAGAAGATCCCTATAAATTTTTTATTTTTCTCCCAAAATGAATGATTTTTTTACCATAAAAAAATTCTTATGTTGGAAACTTTCTATAGCACAAGATGCTCTCGGTGTGACAACTATGTATTTCTGCTACCTGTGGTCAAACATTCTTCTCTTCTGTTTTCTGTAATAACTGAAGTCTATTGGCTCCTATAATTTACAAGAACACGATAAGGTGTATAATATCTGCGAGTAGTCAAGTTTTCCGTCTTCGTATTTAACACATATATTGTTCTCCTTTACCAAGTAAGGACCTCTTGAGCCAACATGAAAATTTCTTTTTTGTCCAGGGGTAGAATTAATAAAACAGGCAAAAATATCACAATGTCTGCCACTAAAGATCCAAGCTTTCAATGTGAACCCATTTTAATGACTTGGTTCCTACAAAATAAGTATCTTCAGATGAATCTAAAAATGTTGAACAATAACAATGTGAACCCATTTTAATGACTTGGTTCCTACAAAATAAGTATCAATAACAATGTGAACCCATTTACAGAGTACAATTGAATGTATTTTCACTTTTGTTTAACCAGTCAGTATACAATTACTTTCAAGATAAATCTAAATCATGTTATGACAAATTTTTAACGTGTATAGAGTGACATTTCCATTTTTATGTGATCTTTTCCTTTTTAAAAACCGATTTGATTTTGAAACAAGTTAGAATTTGTATTGAAAAAGGGGAGTTATGGGCAAAGAGCAGACAGAATTTATGATAAACCTGATGAAAGGGTGGCTAGTTTTATCCACCAATTCACTTTCCAGGGTCTTAGGTGGCAAAAAAAGAGAATACTATATGATTTTTTCCTTTTGTCAAACATGATTCTACTGAAGCAAGATAGAATTTGTATGAAAAAAGGGGGAGTTAATGGTGCAAGGAGCAGACAGAATTTATGATGTACATGATGAAAGAGTGGCTAGTTTTATCCACCGATTCACTTTCTAGGGTCTTAGAGCTTCCGCAATGGTCCATCCAAAGGGTGTTTAAACATTGAATGGATGAAAGTTGGTGTTTAAAACCATTGTGGGTGATCTTTAAATTGGAGATAGAGTGACATCCATCCAAATATATGGATGGAGAGAGAAAATATTTTTTGCAAAAAAGGGGGTAGAAATAAGGTGATGGAGGGACCCATAAAAGGTGTTTGGATGGATGAATGATTGATAACCATTGTGAGATTGTGTTTAAACTATTTGAAAATTGGTGATGTGGAGGAGAAAGAGTGGATGGATGGATGGATGAATTTTCATTCATCCATTATGGATGCTCTTAGGTGGGAAAGGAGAGAGAATATATATGATTTTTTTTCCTTTTGTAAAAACTGATTCTATTTGAAACAAGATAAAAAATTGTATGAAAAAAGGGGAGTTAATGGCGCAAAGAGCAGACAGAATTATGATAAACTTGATGAAAGGGTGGCTGGTTTTATCCAACGATAACTAAGAGAAATGGATCTTTTTATCTGTCAAGTATGTAACTTCAAACAGGAATGACTTTACATGTAATATCAGTCCCACCACTTAAGTAAACCACTGTGATCGAGGCTTCATCATGATTTCCTACATTTGTGATGTGTCTCATCAATGTCATTTGCACAGAGATACATATAAGGATTCAACAGAACACAGCCAACATCTTCGTGGTGAAAAGTGATTGTTTCTGGTCTCTGATGAATAGGAGTCATTTTGCATGTAATATTCGGCCATCCGCGATCTTAGAAAGACTTATACGCACACCCATATGTATTCATAATCATATTTATCGGGCACAATGGTACTTCCCTTAATGCCATTATTAAAAATACTCTATCACACAAGGGTGAGAGTTCGGTCAATATAATTACTAACCTCTCCTCTTCAGGAACTTATTCAATTAGCCATTCAATCTGGTGATTAAAAAAAGAATACAAAGTTAACAAAAATATACATAGTACCTTAATGAATCGAAGCTGTATTGTAAAGGAAATATAGACGAGGAAAATCATTGCATTAACCGTAAGATGTTAGTTTCTATTTTGTTTCTTTCTAGTAAGATTTATGATGTCACACAGAGAAAAAAAATATACTAGAACCAAGTAATTGACAGGCAGGATTTCACAGATTCCATAATAGCTACTGTGGATGCATAACAAAATATCAAACCACGTAATGGATTTGGTGATCATCTCTTTAACACGATCAACTTGAGGTTTAAGGTCAGCAAAACAATAAAGGGGCTAGAACAAGTCAGTGGCGTCATTCATATCGTAATAAGTGAATTATGAGACAAAATCCTAAGTGAGAGGACTTTATCCATACCGTCACCGCCCGCCCTCTCAAGCAAGGTATCAACGACTAGGGAAAACTCTTTACATTCAATCATTCACCAAACGGTTTATAAATTTGAAAGCTTCAAGAAAATATACCACATCATGATGAAGTTGAAGTTGAGCACATTACATTCAACACAATCACTAATGTAATACAAAAACTATAGCAATCTTATAATGATATTTAACCTAACGAAAAAAACTCCTAAATGGTAATGAAATACAGATAATCAAGTCACAAAATATATGTTACCATCGAACAAGAATACTAACCTAAACAAATTTAATTACGTTCCGCCTCTGACTCTCCGCCCCTCACCACTCGAATCTGACCCCGATCCAGAGCCAAGCCCTCCAAACAGCCAAGGAATTGAAATGGTATAACTCCTCTCCATATTCCTTCGCCCATCCGAACCTCAGCCTGATCCTCGCCGCCACTTCTACCATTGTTTCCCCTCGAATTATCCCTGCTCTCGTAATCCGGATCATCTGTTGGAAGCTCATGTGGCGGCAAACAGGGCAAGAATTATGCAATTCAAGCCAAGGTAGAATGCACTCTTCATGATAAACATGCTTGCAGGAATCTGCTTCACAACAGTCTCCATTTCAAAATCATCCTTACACACAGCGCACTGCGCCAGCTCCGATTTCAGCAACGCCTCATCCACGATTATGCTCGGCAGGGCCTCGACGGCGGATTTAGACGCCGGCGGCGTGCCGTACCGGTTCGGATCATTCTCCGCCAATTGCTGAATCAACTGCTCAAATCCAGGACCGACAAAATAGTCCCCCATATTAGCCGGAATTGAAAACCCCGAAGCAGATGGATTGTCATCAATCACGAACTGATAGTCAACGCCACTGGCGCGGCGATTCGCGAGAAAGTTCAGCAAGTACGAAACCGGGTCGAAGGCGTCGGACCCGAACGGCGGTTCGACGACCCGATCGGGCAGGAGGAAGGGCTAGGGTTTGTAGGAGGGACGAGGAATTGGGAGAGGAAAAGCGAGAGCGGGTCGGGGAAGAAAGCGTCGGGTATGGTGGGATTAGGGTTAGGGTTTTGGTATTCTTCGACGAAGCCGGAGTTGCAGGAGGGGCAAAGGATATCGCCGGCGGCGGAGGGGGAGATGTTGACGGTGTATTCGCATTGGTGGCAGAAGTACATCTGCGGACCGCCGTCCGCCACCGCTACACCGCTGGAAGACATTTTTGCAGGCGGACCTTTCAGAGGGACGGGATTTTTGGTGCACTCAATTTGACGTAATATTCTTTACTACTTATTTAAATATATACACGTGTTAATTGTCTTAAATGAAATTAAATATCAAGATATACTGTGCAACTAAAGTGCCTTTTGAAACATACAATTTGAATACATAGAAACATGCAAGTTTTCATTTTAAACAAAATCATATAAATTGTATCAGTGAAAATAAATTGCATTTTTCAATATAAACAGGTTGAATATTTTCTAAATTGCATGTTTCAATACAAAACTTTATCATTACATAATCCACTTCAGTGTCGGTCATTGTAATGTACTACGAAAGCAAAATCTTATATGCATCAAATGCACTGTGTAATTCAAGTGTATTTTTTAAATATATAAATTATTTTTAATAAAACAATATTATTATTTTCATAGTGTAAAATTGATGCAAGTAATACGATTCAAGAAATACCAAAAACTCGTATAAGACAGTATCATTTATAAGAAGGTGTACATTTTAGCACAAATGAACATTCATCCCTCCTAAATTAATAATTTGTTATGTTCAAATTATGTTTTGTCTCACTATGAAATTGTATCATTCAAGTGTATCTCTTCAAAAAAATAAGATATAAGTAACACTCTCTTGTCTTTTATTAGACTTCCCATTTGCAATTTTTTTTTTAATTAGATTTCTCATACCCAACAAAATAATAAAGTTACCCACATTTACCAACTATATCCTCCCTCAAACCCTTCCAAAAAAAATTCCTTCTACAACCACATCTAAATAATATCTCCTGCTACTAATTATAAATTTTTTAAAAAAATTTAGTTCACCCACTACTTAGTAGTTAGTATACCCCTTTATATTTTATTTATTTATAAATTTTACTTAGTATACCCATTTTATATTTACAAATTTATCCCTGAAATTAATTTATACCCCACTTCATAAATACACACACCGACCCATAATAACTAAAACTTACAAAATTATCGCACCCAACTTCTTCAAATTGAAGAAAAACACGTTCAGAAAACCAGCGAAATTGGTGAATTTCAGGTGACGAGATTTTAGAATACAGGTATTTAAACTTTATAAAAAATATAAAAAATTATATTAACCTAATTTTTTTTTATGTGATATTATAATTGAGTACTTTGCAAAACACCCCCACCCCCAATTCCCCACCCCACCCGAGACAAACCCCATCCCAATTTTTTTTTTCCAAGAAAAGAGGAAAAATCCCAGAATGATGACGACGCACTGGATGGAATTAAGTTCAACAATTTAATGTTTAGGTTCTTTTTTTCTTGTGATTGAACAATGAAGATGAAAAATGAAAAAGATTTTAATTGTATGGATTCGTGAAGTTTCGACTAGGATATAAAAGATGTTTGCAGTAAATTTAATGTTTTTCTAACTTACAAATGGTATATTAATATTTTTTAACAAGAGTGTTTTTATTAAAACAAAAGTGAGTGAATTGAGCAAATTAGGTAGGTGTAGGTAGTGGCGCCCTAAAAATAATTTCATCATTTTAAATCTTAATGAATAAATCTCAAATTACAACTCGTGTCAATTATCCATGGTCAATCTAGTTAGAGCGAAGGGGTATTGTTTAGTGAAATCCGTTAACATTGACCAAGTACTACTATTATGTGAAACCACGAGATACAATTAACTAAAAACAAGAAATATTGTTCGGTAAAAAGTAATGAGTGTGTCTCACGTACAGATCGATGTCTTTCATAGTCGTTTTAAACGATGAAATTTGTTATAATGAAAAGATATAACTTATTTACATTGAGCAGGTGCAACCATTTTTCCATATTAATAGTTGCGCGCGGTCAAAAGAAACAAGTTGCATCTTTCAATATAACAAATTGTACGATCTAAAATGCGTTATGAGTACATGGTGCATCCGGATGTATACAAGACTTATTAAAAGTAATAGTACTATTTAGAATTTTAATTTGAACCTACTCGATGGGTCAAGCCGAAAGCCCATTTGGCCCACGACACGATGGGCTTGGGTCAATTTGGCCCGACAGTCCTGAATGCATATTTGGATCGACCAATTTTTTAAATTTTTATTACAATACTAATTATTTAATATTGATAATAAATACTAATGATAATGAGCCTTTATTTGTAAAATAAAAACCACACTCATTTGTACTGTAGTCTCTGTTTTAAAAATGGATCACCGCCGGGTCGGATCGGGTCGGACAGAATCGCCCCAAAGCGCCCAATAAGGTGTATAAAACCCGTATTGGACCGCCCTCAAAAATCGGAAAAAAGCTACATTAAAACCGTGAATCTCGGGGCAGATGAACCCATGGGTTTTCAACAAAAAACCAAAAAAAAAAAGTGCCGTTGTCATGGCCGCCGCCGCGCCCCGCTGTCGCTGACGCCCACTCTCCAAACCCAGTCCGCCCGCCACTAAAATCACCCCACCAAGAGATCCGCCACCAACCGCCACAAACCACCACGGTCACCGAGTCCCGCGCCACCAAAATCACCCCCACCAACAGATCCACCACCAAGCCGCGCCACAAACCACCAGGAGTCTCGAGTCCTCGCTCGCCACCAAATCACCACCGGTCTGGTCGCCGCCATCAAAATCACCCATCAACGGATCCACCACCAACAGCCCGCCCACAAACCACCACGGTCTAAAAGCCGCTACCCTTCTGGCCTTCGCCTCGTCTCTTGCCTCCCTCGCCCTCGTGCTTGTGGGTTATGTGTGTGTGTATATATACATGTGTATTATGTGTAGAGAGAGGAGTTTATGTCATTATGTGTGTATAAATTTATGTGTGTGTATATCCGTGTGTATATATATGTATAGAGAGAGTTTATGTGTGTAGATTTATGTGTGTGTATATATGTGTGTATATATATATATAGAGAGAGAGAGTTTATGTGTGTATAATATATATATACATATATATATATATAGTGTAATTGTATGTGTAATTATTTATTTAAGTCATTAATTATTTTTTATATTTCTTATAAATCTACATATTTTTGATTTTTTTTTAAATTATGCATACTATATATATATATATATATATAATATTTATTATACTTTTCATTTCAATCAAAATTCATCCGTCAAACCGGTCCGGTCGACCTTTTTTTGGGGGTCGTCGGTTCAACTTCTGATTAGATTTTTAAAAAGCATAAGCTTTTTGTAGTTGGTTGCTCGGATTTAAAAAAATTGTATCTTGGTATTTATAATTTAATATTCGTATTTGCAATTTGTATTTAATTTTAATTATTTTTATTTTATGTTTATAGATGTAACTGAGAAGGTGGACATACATTTTTCTAAGCAGGATTCCAATACTATCTTTGATGATGATTGTTGACATTGAGTATTTTAGGACATTAATGTCAAATGCTATTTTGTTTTTAATTATATTTAGACTTTGATGTTTGAACTTCTAAATTATTTTTAATTGCATTAGGACTTGTTGTACTGTGAATTCTGTGATGAATTGATGTTGATGACGATGTTTAATTGTATTTGATAAATTATGTTAGAACTTATTATTATTTTCATTATATTTAATATATTAGTAATTGTTGTTAATAATGTAAATTTTGTAGAGTAAACGTAAGAAATTTAAAAAAAAATCATCGACCGAGCTGGCCGTAGACCTGTGAGCCCGTATTCGGCTGGAATGGATACATTTTTAAAGGCCCGATTAGACTATGTTTATCGCCGTTCGTGACGAACGGTTCGTTCACTAGTGGACAAAAAAAGTTTAAAAAAGAAAATCAAAATTCATCAAAAATCATACGAACGGTTCGGTGCAGAGAACCAATATTGGGTGCGGTTCTTTATGCACTTTTCTTATTCATGCGCCACATGTCGCACTATTATTGGCCTGTATGATTTTTATTTGATGGAGTAATTTTTAAATTTTCAGTTTTAACTTATTATATATATATATATATATAAATTTATATCAAAATTCATTAAAAAAAAATCTCTACAAATAGATACCACTATTAATATATTTTAAGTCCTAATTAAGAGTAAATACCGTGTTAAATTCGGTCTTGCGGTGTAATTAAGAGTAAGTCTTTGTGTTTCATTCGGTGCAAGAGTGTAATTAAAATAAGTCCGTGTTCATTCGGATGTGTCTTTCGTAGTGTATTTTTAATCATAATTTATTATAATTATGCATTTTGAATATTAAATAATTTAATATATCACCTTATAAATATAATAAAATTGATTATAGATAAATACAATTATTAAATAATAAAAAAAATATATTTTTAGGCTGTGTTGGGTGCGTTTGATAAAATATAAAAAAATGATAATGAGTTGAATTGTAGATTATCGTATGGAAGAGAGAAATGAATTATTTATTAAGAAATTGGGTTGTTGAGATTTGTTGATAAATATACTCTTAAAAGATGAATTGACCCGACCCAGTCTATGTACATGACTTGGTCCATCGGCCCCATTTGACACCTTTCAAATGTCATAAAACAGTTTTACCATAAACAAATGTGTGTAAAATTTATAAGGTTCCAAGATGAGATAAAGATGGTTATTGAAAGAGAAGGATGTATAACTTAATGAACACCACCCATGGTGATGACCCAACCTATGATATCGTATGATACTGATATTGCAACACTAACTAGTAACTGCCACATCATCAAGATTCAAGCCCTTACCTCTACTCCCTACGGTGACTCTCCCGGCGAACGCAATCCACAAGTCTTACTCTCCCAGTTGTTCGCCCTTCAGCAACCGCAACAATGTTCGCTTGCGAAACCCGCCGATGTTCGGAACCCTAATAAAGTGCGCCGGCGGCGGCGCGGTATTGGAAATTGACGAAACGCAGTTCAACGACGTCGTTTTGAAGTCGGACTGCCCGGTTCTGGTTGAGTTCGTCGCCACGTGGTGCGGTCCCTGCCGTTTGATCGCTCCTGCGGTTAAATTGCTGGCTAAGGTAACATCGAGCTGTCGTTTTTGGTCTCTAATAAATTGAGTTCTTCGAAATTGATTTATATGCGCTTGCGATTTCCATTTTCCCCAATGTTTGATCCTTCATTATTGGCATTAAACATTAACCTCTGACATTTTATTTCTGATCATTATCTGAGGGGGAAAATTGTAAAGATATAACTGCAATATCTATGTAATGATCTAGTGCCACAATTCAAAATCAGCAATATTTTCTAATTTACTAGAATTTAAGAGCTTTGAGATCTCACACTTTGTAGTTGCCTGGAGATTACTGATTGATACTCTCAGCAAATGGACTAATAAAACCTTTTTTGGGCTCTCTGTTAATGCACCTTAGAAATTGTGCCTTTCATCTTTGAGAATAAAACCTTTTTTGGGCTCTCTGTTATTAGCACCTTAGAAATTGTGCCTTTCATCTATGAGGAAAATTTGTTCAAGTAATATAGGATATGTTTAACAAAATCGAATTGCTTAGGCTGAAACACAAGATGACGGAAAAAAGTGGGACATGAGAAACTCAAATGAAAACATGAGAAATAATTTGCTCTAGATTTGGAGGTCTTAACATCATGGGGTCTGATAAATTTTTGCCTGCTTGATGAGATTGTGATATGAATCTGGATCCTTTTACAAATTTGATAAACTACAATTTGACAGCTAGAGAAAGATTGAGTAGAATACTTTCATCTTTATATTGGTTTGACTGCACTTTACTCTCTCTCTCGCACACATATTATAACCATTTTCTTTATCAAGTAAAAAAAAAAAACCATTTCTGTATCAGCTTGTTTCTTCAATTAATGTTCGATGCCCATCCTCTCTTGTTGCCTATACCATCCATCAGCTTTGTGCTTCTTATTAACTAGGTAAGTTTCATATCAGAATCACTCTGTACAACTAAAGGATGTAGCTGTACATCTACTTTTACCCTGTCCTGAAGTTAAAAAAGTTAGAAATAAAATATTGAATAAAGGGAGAAAAAAATATATACCCACATTCATTAACAATTAAAGTTATCTACCTATTACATATAAGAAAAAAGATATATACTCATTTGTTAGTGAAAATACATATATGCCCTTATTTGAAAAAAAGATTTATACCCACATGGCCCACATTCTCTCTTATTTCCTAAGATTTAATTAAATAATAGGTTTAATTTTATAAGATATATCCATATTTATTTATATTTAATATATCTTAATTTTGTAAATTAAATAAAAAAAATATCAAATAATTCATTACAATAGATATTTAATATATTGCATCAATACAATTAATAAATAAATAATTATTTTATATTAAATAATGATAAATAAATTTAAAATGTGGACCAAAATTTTTTTTTTTATTCTTTACAATTATAAATAACATTATTTTCACTTCTAAAATTAAATAAATATTTTCTAATAATATTTTTTACTAAACCTAGTAATTCAATTCTATTGACTTCATATCTTTAATTTTTAAAATATATAACATGCATTTAAATGAAATATTTGATTAACACATACTTATAAATTTACTTATATATATATATATGGAGTGTGGGTGGGGTAATGGTGGGTGAGGTATTTTTGGATGAAAAGTGTGAAATGAGTATATTTCTTGTTTTCTTATTGGAATAGTATAAATCTTTTTTTTTTTTTTTTTTTATCAAAATGGGTATATTTGCCCTTCTTCACTTGAGTAAAACCCTTTTCGACTCCTAAAAATAAGATTAAGTCTCTTGTACACAAGTAGCACCTTGTAACTAGTGCACAATATATTTGTTCAATAAAAACAACTATACGTTTAAATGCACTTGAGTTACATGATGTGCAGTGCATACAAGAATCTGTCAAAAAATAGACATAAATGATTAATTTTGTCAATCATAATCAACAATCTCAACTTCTATTTTATTTCTTTTAAAGCCCAGCCGCCCGTGCTACCTTAATCTCTCCCAGAGTTATTGGTGGCTTGTAATAGAAATCAACATGGGATATAATCTGAGCCATATCATTATATTATTTACATCTCCACTGGGCACCCTTTTTACAACAAAACAACTAAATAATGCAAAAGAGTGTTCCAACCAATCATCAAAACAAACAGCAAAAAAATCGGACATGTACAGTAAATAAGCAGAATTGCTGATGACTATTCACATCAGCAATTTAATTTTCTTCTAATTTTAGAGTTTAGCAATTTTATTTAGTTTTTTATTAGATTATCTAAAATTGTAGCGTAGTATGTACAAGATATATCTTGAAGATGCTCGGATGAAAATCTGAATGTGGGTTTGAAAGGAAAATTGGGATGGAAGAGGATGGTGAGTATGAGGGGGATTAAGGTGTTAAAAGTGGTGGGAAAGATGGTGTGGCTTTTATGAACTAGGTTGACAGGATAGGGTGAGGCAGAGGGCTTTTTCTATTTCCCCTTTCGTATTTCTATTTCTACTGATGTAATTACTTTTTGTTGATTGGTTAAAGCAAATTCTCCATTTGTGTATATGAACACTTGTTAAAATTTATGGAAAAGCCAGAACGTAAAGCAAAGTTTGAAACTGTATAATCCAGGTACAAACCTTGTTCAAAATATATTTCATAGTTTCTGAATGTGGAAAATCTATCAGTAGTTGCACTCATATAAATCACTTATTCTGACAGCTTGAAATTTTGGAAATAAATTAGTTCATGAATGAAGTTTTTCTTTTTTTTTTTAATTTTTCTCCTCTTCTTTAGGTAATGACATTTTGTATGCTTCAGAATTGACCTTTTCCTTTTATAACTCACTCTCAGGAATATGAAGATAAATTGAAAGTTGTGAAAGTTGATCATGATTCAAACCCTGGACTGATCGAGGAATACAAAGGTATACGGATTGCCAACATTAATCGTCTTCCAAAACAGGAAGGAAGTTTCAGGGAGCAGGAGAGAGGGTGCAATAACGAAAGACAAACTTAGGGGGGACTACATAAATAAACATGTGGAGTCTGTATCCATTGTTTAGTCTTCTTCATCATTACATAGATGCCACATTTGTATCATATGCTGAGAAATAAATGTATGTAAACACTCTTGTAATTGAGATCCGTACAATATTACATGTTTATATATATCATTTGAGTTGTCCATAGGTGAGGGAAACCTATTATGTATGGCAAAAACTTCTGCTCAACTGGTGCAATTTTTGACCTAAATTTGACTAATTCACAAATAATTCAAATATATAATAACAAGTATCGGTTTATCTATACTCTCTCTCTGTATTCAATCTTGTCTACGATTGAAATTTTTCACCGAGAGTTTTTTTGCGAATGAGTTACATATTAGTAATTGAAATGATAAAATGACTTTTAAGAAATTATGATAGATATGCATAGATTGATTTTTTACACGCGTTTTTTGTAGCGAGTTTTATATTAATAATTGAAATGATAAAAATGACTTTTTTAAGGAGGTAATGATAAATAAGGCTTATTCATCATGTATATCTAAACAATTTGAAATAAAGTGGGTCCCATGTGCATCTCCACGCCTGATGCGTGCAATCGTAGTGCATTTTAGAACCATACAACTTGTTATCTTGAAAGATGTAATTTGTTTACACCGAGCGGGTGCAACTACTAATATGAAAAAATAGTTCTGGCGGTTCGGTGTAAACAATTACTACCTTTCGAATATAACTAATGCGTAATTCTAAAATCTTTATTATGAAAATGTAGTCTTGTGATCTTTTGGATGAATATAAGGCCTAGCCTTTGAACTATCACATTAAAACATAAAACTCTAATTCATTTTTCAAAGATTGGAACTGTGGTTAAAACAATCTTTGAAAACTCTCGTCATTCAGTATCTATTTTGAACTTCATCTCTTCTCCAATTAAATTCAACATGGAACAAATATCTTGTGATTCAAAATGCAGTGTGTCATGAGCAATGAATCTATGAATCTTCCCACAAACCTCCACATAGCTATATCCAGCCACCTTCCTCCTCCTCTCAACTCCATTTCTTCTCTCGTCTTCTTCGCTTTATCCCAACGTCTCACAACTGCATAAACGTTCGATAACCCTACATACCTACCATCATGACCCGGATCAATTCTATCAACTTCTTTCCCACCATTTCTGCAAAGATCTAACCTTCTATGGTTCACACCCATTGAACAATGCACCCAACACAGAGGACATAGGTCCCATGGCATTTGAGATACAAACTGAGACCTTCTTCCAAGCGACCTGCACGAGCTAGAACATTGACCATGCAAGCATAGTGTTAGCTCTTCGGTACCCTATGCGCACAATTTTATTGTGTTCAATCGAATAGTGTGACGTGGGGAAATATATAAAAAAATTAAGATAAGTTTACTATTTGTATTTTGACAATTGAGTTATTTTTTATGGAAAACAATTTTACCGTGCAATCGGTCTGCATTTGTCACGTTATACTATAATAATCAGTACTTTTTGAGTGAAACTACTAATACTATCAAACTAATACATTTTAATGAAACAACTGATACTGTTTAAAAAAATACACACAAAATACAAATCAACTGCACAGTAAAACTTATTTTACATAAGACTTTTTTTAGTTTAATTCTCAAAATAGTTAGTCAAATAATTGATATTTCATATACACTATACGAGCCAATCATGAGTCTTCGGATACTTGTATTTGGTAAAAATTAATCGACTTTTGAAGAGGAGAATCAGAAAAATTCTAAAAATAGAGAATGTACCATCCATCTTTTGTGATCAAATCGAAATACTTCCACCCCTCGTTCACAAGTCCTCGATGAGCACAAGCACTCAACAAACACAAGTACGTGATCTCATCCGGTTTTATTCCCGTCTCCTGCATCTCACCGTATAAATCTAGTGCCTCCATTGTAAGGCCATGAGGCAAGCCCTCCAATCACAGCGTTCCAAATAAGGACATCCCCTTTCTTGCTGAAACCTCCACGAAACAAAAGGCCAGCACCGTTGATTGCTCCACATTTTGCATACATGTCGATTAGGGGCGTCTGCAGGACAAGAGTTAAAGGGAGCTCGTTTTTCGACTATGTATCGATGCATCGTTCTCCCCTGCCCGAGTGCACCCAAGTGAGCACAAGCACATAGAACACTAACCATGGATTTACCTCATTCGGGTTATGGCATCGTCTCATTTCACTGAAAACTTCCAATGCCTCTGCGTAACCACCATTCTTGACGTACCCATCAACCAGAGCACTCCATGACACCACATTTCTCTCAGGCATTTCGTCGAACACCTCCCTCATCAACCCCACGTCCCCACATTTCGCATACCCATCCAAAATCGAGTTCAAGAAACCAAATTTCTCATTGGCATTTCATCGAACATCTTCTGTGCACCCCCAATTTCGCCGCAAGAACCGTACATATGAATCAAAAGAATTCGAAATGTAAACATCAGACGCAAACCCCTCTTCTCAACGAATCTCCGCCAGAACGCAACCCCCAAGTTTGGAATCCGAAATCCGAGCTGAAGCCTTGGCAGAAAAAAAGGGAACGTGAGATAATCGGGCGCAACGCCATTGCGTAACATTTCGGCAAATATGGAGAAGCATTTAATCGGGTTTTGCTGTTTGCTAATCCCCTGATGACCGCGTTGTAATGGAAGAGCGTTGGATTGGGGAGCAGAAGGAAAAAGCGGTGAGCATAATCGATGTTGAATGATGCAGAAGTTGCAGCAAAAGAGAGGATTTTCAGGCAGATATGGGTCGGTTTTGGAGAGGCCTGAGGTTGTAAGCAGGGCATGAATTTGGTTTTAGGTGTGACCAAGAAGTGCATAAATTCAGTAAAAAATTGAAGGACTGGATCATTCAAGCACAAATTGCAACGAAAAGAACTTGACAGAGAAGGATTTCTAGGAGAAGCTGTGTGATGTAATAGTAATTTAATTTTAATCAAAATTTGATTCATATAAAAGATTAAAAATTTGATTCATATAAAAAAATAAAATTGAAACACATATTGAGGAGTATTATTTCATATGAATAACTGGTTGAATCTGGTCTCCTAACTATTTCTTGATTGCCATCTCATAGAAGGGATAAGGAATGTGAGAAAAGAGGCGAGGCACAATAGAATAATCTCGATTATGCCGAAATGCGGAAGGCTAAAAAAAAAAGGGGCCATAAAAGGCTTCAGCAATTAGAACCCATTGAGGGGCCTCGGCGGGGAGGGAAGAGTGGTAGAGTGGTCCATGACGGTATTCATCTGTTGAAGTTTTTTACGTGGGTTGAATCTTGTCTCCCACTTCTTTGTTGTAGACTTCAAGAGAAGAAAAAAGATCTTTTAATATTTGGTGAGGATGTCTTGAGTCGACTTATTGCACGATCGGTGAATCTTTGGACCCTTAATTCAATTATTGCTGACAGGGGCCTGTCTTTTCCCTCTCATTTTTTTTTTTCGAATTCTATTATTGTGTTATATATTCAAAAAATATTCATCTTCATCTTTCTTTCACGAAAAATGTTAGTACAAATTTTCGTCTTGTTGTCTTTCGTTAAATCGGTCATAAACTATCTGTTTGATGCATAAAATATGAATTAGTGCAAAAAATTGTGACCAATTCAAAAAAAAATGCGAACACAAATCTAAACAAGGAGAATTATTGAAATAAAAAAAAAAAAAAAGCAAAATAATCAAGTTTAGTACATATATTTGGTTTTCATTAATTTAAGACATAATTTTTCCCCTCCAAATTTAAGACGTATTTTCACGTATCTTAAAAAATATCTACGTCACCATTTTAAAAAAGATTCATCGATGTGATAGTAAGGAATTCACTTGTCTTGTTGACATTTAAATATTAAAATAAAAAAAAAAATAATCACGTAAAATTTGAAAATAATGACTTAAAATGTTTTTATATCTCGCGTTTTCTAATCTTCGATGGTGATATTTTAAAATTATTATTAAACTTGTCCACCAATTCTATTAGCATACTTTTTGGGCACTAGTTAAATTTTTTTAGATAAAATAGATAAAAAAGTATGAATATTATGTAATATTATTGGGATTCGCCGATATTAAAATGATTATTTGTGAGTAAAATACAATAACAATTAAAATAATTAAATGATGATGAAATGAGAGCCGATCTGTTATTTTAAGGGGCAGGTGTGCGAAAAAATCTTTTTGGGCCCTTTAATTTGTATTGTAAATTAAAATTAATATAATTATTAATATAAAGACAATTGTATTATTTAATAAAATGAAATTTATAACATAAAGTAAGTTATATATTACAGTAAAACCATAATAAAAAAAAAAAAAGTTCTATACTTAGACAAAATGAATTATTCTACACAAACAATTTTATTTTTAAACTTTGTATACGATTAAAGTAGAAATTTTGATCTGACGACATCTTAAACTTTTTTTGATCATATCAGCATATAAATGCTAAAAACTTCGGTATGTAAAAACGCATATATCGATACCATACCGAAATTATTGGTATGTCATATTTTGGTATCTAGATAATTTCGATATATGCAAAAACACATACCGATTTATATCGAATAATTTCGATATACCGTGAAAAAAACGATTATCTTGTGTCATTAAGTAATATCTGTTAAAGTTTTCATCAAAAACAAATCTGTAAAAAAAGAACTCCTTCTAAATAACATAATCTAAAGCAAAATTCACAAGATCATTGAAAATATCTGAGATCCAAAAGAAGGAACTTGTCGGCTAAAATTCACGGATCACATAAAGAATATTATTTCTAATAGATCTAACCACTAATTTCATTAAAATATTCTTTAAAACTAATATATTACATATTTTCTTTCATGAAACTAAAAAAATATTAACAACGTCGAACCGGTATTTGAGAGAAATAATTGAGAAGATTGGTCTTGAGAGGAGATTTTTTATGTCTTGACCTGTATAAGGCAGCATCTTGAGGAGAAGATGTGGTGACTGAAAGAGGGAAGGGAAGATGTGCGGAAGTGGCACCTGAGAGATGGGGAAGAAATCCCGTGAGGGAGAAAAGATCCGCGTGCGGCCCCCCTTGAGAGATGGAAGAGAAGATATCTTATGAATTTTGATTTTGGAATTTAGGGTAGCAACCAAATAGATCTGTTATATTCTACCGGGCTTCACTGAATTAATTAACATTCAATGGACTTGGTACTATTGGTTTGGTTAAATGGGCTTGGTATAATAGTTTAGGTTGAATGGGCTTGGCATGACGGGTGTTAATTAATTAAACATATACATAAAATAATTATAAAAAAAAATTAAAAATGGGTATTTGATGCAGTATCAAAATACATGATATACTTAAGTTTCATCTCCTGAATTCAACCGCGGAAATTTTTGATGCGACATCATAAATACCAAAAATTTTCGGTATAAATTCAATATTTTTCGAGACGATAAGTGCGATATCTAAAACATTTTACGATATTTTGTCATTCCTAAGTTAAAGTTGAAAATTGTAATGATAATTTAGAATAATTAAGAAGAGAAAAAAAGAAGAATATAAATGAAGATGATATATATATATTAAAATGAAATTCTATAATAACATTATAGTATAAATAACTATATTCAAAAGAATAAAAATCAACTATATATTTAGAAAATGAAATAAATTACTTATACAATTATATACTTTTAAAAGCACATTTATAATTAGATATTGTCAAGTGTGGATAACTTTCAAGTGGTTTGAGCTCCATGCTTTTTCCGAGGCAGCGTGAGGTCTGGGTTCGAGACAAGAGGGAATATTATTCTCTCTTGTGGTGGTCCCCCCTGTTGTGGGGTGGTGGTCCGTTGTTGAGTTGTGGTTGCGGTGCGATTTGCGGTTTGAATTGGTCTCTCTTGTGGTGATTGCGGGTTTGGGTCTACAAACAAGATGAAATGATGTTGTCATGTATGCGGTGGTAGAAAAAAATATTGTAATTGATTATGTTAGAAAACTATTGAAATTAATTGTCTTTAAAAAAAATTAAATATTGTATTTATAATAATGATTAAGAATAATTAAAAAGATAATAAGGGAAAATAATCAAAAGAAAAAAAAGAAGAATTAGAGAAAAAAGCAAGAAAAATAAAAGAGAGGGTCTTATGTGCACCCGGAGCACCGTGTACTCATAATGCATTTTAGAAGCGTGCAACTATATAAAATAGAAACGTGCAATTATTTCAAACAGAAGCATGCAACTATGTTTCCATATTAACAGTTGCACTTTTACGTAAAATAAGTTGCATTTTTAGTATAACAATTGCGTTTCTAAAATCTTATTTATGATAATCACGGTGGTCTTGCCGAGTGCATATAAGACCTAGCCAAAATAAAAATAAAAAAAGACAGAAGGTTTAGTGATAGTGATTTAAAAGGGAAAGGCGAGTAGGAGGATAAATTGAGCTCCAAAAATTAATTAATTAAAAATGCTGAAAGTATGAGTCGAACACTGACATATACAGTTTGGAACACTTGAGCATAGAGTTGCCCAAAGGAACGGAACCGGCCCATTCGGGGCCGAACCGGCAGGATAAAATTTGGAACGAACCCAGGATAAACGGAATCGTGGACGAACGAGAATCGAAGCCGTGTATTACACGGTTCATTTCCAGTTCTACTCATCTGAAATAAATGTCGCGGTTCCGCAGTTCGAACGGGCGGTTCAGCAGTTCGAACAAAACCGACCGATTGAACCGAAATGACCGTTGGAACCGGGCGGTTCCACGGTTCGAATAAATGAACGCCGGTTCTGCCTCTATTTTTAATCAATGGTTGAGATTGAGTCAAATGTTACCCTTTTTTGATCAATGGTGAGATTCAATATGAAAGTTACCGTTTTTTTTTTTTTGTTTTTTCCCCAAACTCTATAAATACCCTCATTTGTATTCATTTTCTTGCACCAACTTGATCCAAATTGATCAATTCTTCTTCATCTCTCTAATTCTCTTGTTCTAAGTTCTAACTTTATAAGCTTCATTATAGTTCATACTTCATACTTCAAATATTATCTATATTGATATATTTTATACATTATAGTATATAGTTTATATTATATACACTTTATTTTTACTTTATATTTTATATTACATAAAATAAAATGACAAGAAGAGGAGGATCATCATCATCTTCAGGGAGGAAAAAGGAAAGAGTCAGATGACTTCCGTTTTTCCTCCACCTCCTCCTCCCTCTTGCACAATTCAATATTCCATGGTGTGGAGAAATAAAGCCAGTCTTGGTCCGGTTATGTGGATGCCACTTTTTTCAAATGAAGAATTTCAACAACAACGTGGTGGTACTCAAGAAAGTACCCATGGTCATGGACATGGTCCTCATGGAAGCAGAAGAAAATGTGGAGGGGAGGAGGCCATTCCACCTCAAAGCGGAGAAAGAAAATGTAGAGTTCTTGCATAAAGAAATATTCACCATTCACTTCAAAAAGTGGCAAAGATGAGGTAAATATATTTAAAGTTTATTGTAACTATTGCCTTTAGTTTTTATCATTTTGAGAAAGGTGGTGGATATGGAACATTTAAAAAAAACACTTGTTGGCAAAACATAAAAAAAGTCTTGAGAATGACTACATCTCAAAGCGCAACTCATTGATTCACGGGCGTCTTGAAGGTGGTGAAGTAAGTAATCCCACGAGTTTATTTAGATATAATGTTAAGGTATCTAGAAGAAATTAGCTAAACTTATTTGTTCTAAACATCTTCCTTTTCGTTTCTGCAAATGATCTTCGATTTTTGAAAAATGGGGTTACTACGGCTTATAATCCTTGACCAAAAAAATTTCACGGTCTTCTATTACTCGTGAAATTGATAAAATAGCTAAAAGAAATAAGAGATGAAATACTAAGCATGTTTTCTAGATTAACTTTCAAAAAAGTTTCTATATGTTAGGATATTTGGAGTGATCATTTTCAAGAGCATAATTATATGGGCATTACTTGTCATTGGATTGATGATCGTGGACAATTCAAAACGTTTAATTGCATATAGAGAGTTTGATTTTGAGCATGACGTAATATTGCTCTAAAATTAAATGCGGTTTTGCAAGAGTACAACATTCTTACAAAAATATTTTCAATTTCATTTGATAATGCAAGTGCTAATATAATTTGGATTTAGATGAACTTATTGCAATTTGTCGACCATCAATTGGTGGTAGATTTTTTTTCATGTAAGATGTTTTTATCATATTTTAAATTTGTGTGTTCAAGATGGTTTATCTTCTTTAAAAATGCATGTTGCTCCTATTAAACATACTTAATTTATTTGGTTAGACATCAAAAAGTTTTAAAAAAGATGGAAAAGTTTTTGTATAGTTAATAAACTTACTCTAAAAAGTTTTCACTTGATGTTGCTACTAGATGAAACTGACTTATAAAATGTTAAGTGCATCTTATGAGTATAGAAATGCGTTATGTAATTTTTTTTGCACAAGAACAATGTGGTATTACTTTATTTCCTAGTCAATGGGATTCATGTACTACTTTATGTGAGATGTTGCAAGTTTTAATGAATTTACTACACAATTATCCAGGTGCGTGTTATCTACTTATTCTTGCTTTAGATCAATGTGTTAGAGTTGCAATTACTCTAGATTGTAGTGATCGAATGAAATATTATATAATGCTATTAGTTCAATGAAAGTCAAATTGATGAAATATTTTTTATATATTCGATGTGTTTATAATTGCTAAAATACTTGATCTAGAAGTAAGAATAGATGGAGTGCAAGAATTAATTTCTATATATTATGATGCTTTATTTCCTATTCGGATGATAACACCCCTTCTCCTATTGTGGTTTGTCCAAAAATCTAAACAAGTTCTTATGGATATTTTTAGAGAATATAAAATTCAATTTGGTCTACTAGTGGTGATTCTACTAGTGTTAGTGGTGCCTACTAGTACTACTAGTGGGCGTGGTGGTACTAATCCCTTGGTCGTGGTCTTTATGGTAAATTTTTCCGTTTAGATAATTTTTCTAAAAAGCGATATCAACAACGTCTGTGTAAGACAATCAAATGTTTCTTAGAAATTGAAAATTTTCAAATACACCTTCTTTTGAGTATCAGCAAGAGAATTAGAAAATTTTGATATTTTAAAGTTGGTGGTCGAGGAGATTAGATGCTTATACGGTGTTGAGTATGATTGCAAAAAGAGGTATATGCATGTCTCGTCTCAAGTAGTAGCGTGGAGCGAAAGCATTTAGCTTAGTGGACATATCTTGAATGAAAGGCGTTCAAGATTGACGATTGAGCACTTGGAAAACTAATGTTTACTTGATGATTGAGTGAAAGCCAAAAGATCGAACCACAAGATGAAGCTCTTAAGCGCTGATTCTAAGCGAAGATAGTGTGATCGGCGACACGAAAAAGCAAACCGAAGTGAAGCTTAAATCTTCTTAAGATTTAAGTCTTGAGGTAAGAAACAAGGTAAAGAGAACTCGTGGGCTTTGATTCTAATGGGATCGTTAAGCGACATAATTTTAAGTTTCTAACAGAATTTTCTAAGTTTAAAATTTAAATTATGCCCAAGCCCCCTTTTTTTTTCCTCTTTCATTATTTGTAATTTTTTAATTGTAATTATAAGTTGTACACTTGTATTTGTAGCATTAGCAATTTAGCATGTTACTTGTAAGTTGTAACTTTTAAGTTGTAAATTGTAAATTGTAATTTTTGTAATGTATTAAATTATTGTTTAATGTTTAAATTGTAAATTGTAAATTGTAAAAAATTGTGTAAATTGTAAATTACTTGTAAATTGTATGTGATGGTCGTTGGAAAACCCATTTCTTGCGCGTCACGGAAGCAAAAAAGCGTTCGATTCGATTGCATATAAAAGCGAAGGGGTGAAGCGAGTGATTCCAAATTTTTACGTTTTAAGCTCATGTGTGTTGTTTTTGCTTATAATCAAATGCATATGGAAAGTAAGAACATAAAAGCGATAAAAGAACACACGATTTTATAGTGGTTGAGTCAACTCGCACATCCGGCTCTTCCTATCATCGGGGCACCAAGCAACCAACGTGGACTTAGTTTAGCGTGTTAGTCAACACCCAACAGATGTTTACAGAGTTCACACTCAAGCGGGACTTATCACCCTCACGGGATTGCCCTAGATGTTTCACAGGGTTCACACTCCAATCGGGACTTATCACCTCACTACGGATTTACTACCCTTAAGGGATTGCTAGATGTTAACGAGTTCACACTCACCTACAAACTTTAACTTAGATCGATTTAGGCAAGGTTTTTTTGGTTTCCAACTATGGTGAGATTTTCCTTACATTTGTTTAGCCTCAATGCTAAGGTTGGGAAAATCTCTCTGGGCTTAGGATACATCGTGGGTTGCTTAGATTGGGTTCTAGAACACTCTTTGAATATATGTGTATATTTCTGGGACTTGTGTTCTAGGGTGGGAATCTTGATGATTTGGCTTGATGGATGTTTCACGCATTTTTCCACACTTGATAATGAGGGAAGAACATGTATTTATAGTGTGGATTTGAATGTTCTGGTTGGAAGGAGTCACATTCAAATCCATACTATTCTACGTAACTTTTTGCGACTTTTCGGTGATTGTCTTCCTCTCATTGGTCCACGTCAATTTGAATTCCATGTTTATATTCGCCGGTTTCTTTGCCTCGGAACATTGGGGTTTTCTTTGAGTATTCTTAATTCGGAGGTCTTGATAATTTTGTGTCTTCGGGGTTCTCTGAGTCGGTGTCTTGAGAGACATCTTTTTGAGTCTTGAGGTTTCTCGAGCCTTGAGGTTTCGAGTGCGAGGTTACTTTCGGGGTTCTTGATTCAATGGACTTCTCTTGCCGGACCTTGTCCGGTCATGTCTTGACCCTCAGCGGTGTTGAGTTGATTCTTCTCCTTGGACATCGACCTGAGTCACTTTTTTACTCTTGAGTCACCGGATCTGTTTTCTTTCTTGAGTCTCGGAATCAGTTTAACTTCTTGATCTACCCGGATCTTCCTAAGTCTGGATTACCTTTACTCGAATATCGATTTTTCTTTACTGATTTGTCCTTCGGTAGTCGAGATCAACACATCTTGGATCAACATGCTCAGAGGATAACATCGGGAAAGTACATCATGCTCAGGTTAGCGTATCGGGTTATATATCGATCCTCGATCACGTCGATCTCGTCGATCTCGTCACTCGTCTTCATGCTCGATCTCGATCACGTCAGTCTTGATTAGTCTCATCCTTCCATCTTTCGATTTGCAACCTTCTCTTCCGATTTCTTTGGCTTAGCTTTTTCTTCTCTTCGATTTGCCGCATTTCATCCGGTTTAACTCGGAACTCATTTGCTTCATCGATCTCGATGGGTCCTGCGTCTGACCTCGTCGATCTCGATCATCTACCGATTTAGTGAGTTCCCCCTCAACTTGTTCTTTTCGTTCCCCCGGCTTATTATTCGTAAATCGGCTTCAACAACACAAGTTGATAATGTTTTCAGCATAATTCATCAAAAGCTAAAATATCCAACAAAGATATTTTAGCATGTTTAGCATTAAGTTGTAATTTACCACATTAGCAATTTAGCATGTTTATTGTTTAAATTGTAAATTGTAAATTGTAAATTTTTTAAGTTGTAACTTTTAAGTTGCAAGTTGTAAATTTTGAGTTGTTTGTTATTTGTAATTTTGTATGTTTAATAACATAAGATTTTGCTACATCTTCTTTAAATTTACTTCAATTTATTGTTTTATTTGTATTTTGATAAAAATAAAAAAAAAAAATCGGTTCGGGCAGGGCAGATTGGGAACGAGAATTGGGCAGATCCGGGGCCCGGCAGGAACTATTAAACTTTTTTTTCACGGTCGGTTAGGTTCCAACTTTTTGGGCAAGGAAGCTGATTGAAGCGAGGCGGCCGGTTCGGGCAGATTTAGGCATGTCTACTTGAGTGGTTTAAAAGCCAACTCACGCGATCTTAATCTATTGTAACGACAATATTTCAATATGTATATAATTTCATATCTGAAATAGAAAAAAAAATATAAATTGGTCCATCACGGGGTGGAGCCCTGTGTGTGACGCCACCCGTGGCCGCCTACGATGATGAGAATAAAGATAAAATCTTTGTTTTTTCATAAAGTGTATGATAAATAAGACATCTACAATTAAATTTATCGAGAGATAACAAACCGAACCGGGGCAAAACCCTGGCCGCCTTTTGGAGGTAAAGTGAGGCGGGACTGAAATTTTGCGGACTTCAAAACCTCTAACTCAACCCACTAATTGGGCGTGTACAAGGCGGGCCGACCATTATTATTATATTTTAATATTTTAAAAATTATAAATATGTAATTTAAAGCTTTAATACATTAAATTCATCACAATCAAATGAAATCAAAATATTAATGTTGGTTATTATCACTATAAAAAATTAAAAACAAATATTTCTCACAAATAAAAGGTCATAGTTCATTACTTACAAATATAATTTCATATAAATTGAAGTTCACCATTAATCAACCATAATAGTTTATGAACATATTCTTCAACTTATTAAATTTATCATCCATAAATATAAAAATTTAAAAATGTACCTAAAATAATGTTATCATTGCTAAAATTATATTAAAATGTACAAAAGTAAAAAAACAATTAAGGAGGTGGGCGGCCCGCTTGGGTCCGCCCTCAACCCGCTAAAACACGCCGCCCGTATAAGTAGGACCATCATCTTTGCCTTAAAAGCAGGTAATTTTTTTTTTTTTGACCGGCGCTTTAAGCGGCCGGGATGGCCAACTAAATAGACCAACCCGTTTGGGGCGACTTATCCACAATGACATCCATAGAGGTGTTTAAACATTGAATGAATTAATATTGATGTTTAAAACCATCGTGATTCACTTTTTAAATTAGATATCCATACAAATATATGAATTTGATGGTGGACCCATAATAAATATATGAATATATGGTGATTGACGAATCACTATGAGAGTGTGTTTAAATAATTGAATATTTAAAAATAAGTGATGTAGAGATAATGTGGAGAGGTCATTCATCTATCCGTTTGTAGACGGGGAAAATCTATGGTTTTTGTTCGGGGGATCACTTACTACTATAAAAAATAAGAGACAATCTTTTATGAGATATGTTGGGGAATGCTTCGCGTGCAGATCTATTCGGTGAATATTTAAATACAAATTTAATTCATTAATTATTACTAGCATGAATTAATCCTATATTAATTCAAATAATAATTGCAACAACTTATCATGCATATAAAAAGCCACGTAAAACCTACTGGCATGCGGAATCTACGGGTTTCATTGAGCGTACCTCTCGGGATGGCGTTGGCTTTGGTCGGACGGACTAACCAAAAGGACTTCCCCAAGTATTCCCTTAGCCCTTGCTCGATAATCGGTGGAAGGATACTCGCGAACAATTAACAAAAGGAAAAAATAAACTTTGTTGCACCACTTATGTGGATTTGCTAATATTTCGTACATGGAATTGTACTTGGGAATGAACTAATCATCCCCTATTTATAAGAGGAGGTTGGTGAAATTTTTAGTGATTTTTTCAATGTGGGAAAAGACTTTTCTTGGTCACAAGAAATCTTGAATATATCCATATTTTTTTTTTACCATAATTAAAATATTCACAAAATTCCACCTCTATTTTATGGCATTATTACCCCGAAAAATTTGAGGATGCAAGAATCCAAGATTTGGATCTTCTTGAATTTATGAGATATTCTTGTATTTCAAGAAATACATATCTTTCATAATATCTTTTCAAGAAAATCAAGAAAATCTTTCTTGCCCTCTATTTTTCAAAAATTTGAAAATATCCATATGAATAACCAAAGTGGGAGATTTCTTGAATTTAATGAGATAATCTTGTATTCAAGAATACATATCTTCATTCCATAACAAAATTCAAAAGAAAATCTTTCTCTCCTCTTTTATCCATAATTTTAAAAAAATTAGAGAAATATAAGCAACAATATTTATTTTATTTTAATCATCTTTTAGGTTATTGGACTATATGTTGGGCTACTCGGGGGCCTTTAGGAGAATTAAGATTGGACCTTCTAATGGATCTTGAATATCTAATATTGAGCCACAATATAATTCAAGCCCATAAATATTAATTAATCCTTTACATAATTAATATTGCCTTTATCCATCTTAACCCGTATTACGGTCGATATAAAATAGGTCATTATTTCCGTGTTTAAGATTATCTAGCCCATTAATTAATTCAAGCCCTTTGAAATAGCTTTAGTTAATTAATATCTTTTGTCCTTGAGTAGAGCGGTTCAACATTATTATCCATCTAGGAAACTAATTCCCTTGCGAAGATTTGGTATGATAAAACTTATGAACCTCCCGAGGGGCAAATCAAACAAGCGTACTTGCACCACGATTAACCGTATTAAATCTTAGCAATCACATGTGACCAATAATATTGCCCAAGATAAAAAGTATTGAATCTCTTTGATTAGCTACCCATGATAAGTCAAAAGCAATAGTTATCCGCGTGATCTATTTAAGGGGCGAAGGTTAGAAACAACGAACTTTGAGGTCTAATTCTTCCTTGTTCGATTTACGAAGAATTTATCCTCTGTAGGTCTATTCGGTAGCATCGGTCATGCCTTTAGTGTAATCTCTTGGTCAAAGACAAACCAATCCCGAGGCCTTACGCCTCAACCTTTTCGCGATGGTTGTTCATTTCCATCTAGGTCGTGAATGGCGTACTTTTTTTAGTTACAAAAGGAATTTATTAATTTAATCTTTTGTGATCGGTATCACTAAATTAACTCTGATGTAACACGTCGTCGAATTATTGAACGATTATGCGGTAAATATATATAACATTGATCATATTTAAAGCATCGATGATAAACAATTTATTTGATAAATAAATGCGAAAATTAGGTTTTGATTATACAAAGTAAAAAGCATACTTTTCGGTATAATCCCAACAATCTCCCACTTATACTCAAAATGCCTTTTAAGTATACTACAACACGTCTCGAGTAGTCGTGACATCTAATGTCACCTACTACGAACCTAATAATTTCTCCACTTATACTTTTCAAGCCAGTTAGCGGTCTTGACACCCATTCCACTCACATGTCTCTCAAATGTATTGAGGCGGGGCCACTTTGTGAATGGATACGCTAGGTTGTCCTCGAGCCGCTATCTTTGCCACATCTATATCTCCTCTTAACAATTTCTCGTATAAGATGTCTTTCCTTTAATGTGTTTGTTTGACTGCGTGGACTCTTGGTTCTCTTGAATTTGCATTTGCCTCCTGGCTGATATTGCTAGACAAATTGAGAACACCATCCAAGTCCACTAAGAAGATCTAGACCCAATCGGTTCTTTCCTTTGCTTCCTGACATGCATTCTTACCGGACTTCCATGGTTGGTCGGTGATGCATTTACCTTCACTTTTCTCGTCCATTTGATATTCCCTTCCCAAATGGAAACACACTTGGCGAGGCGGATAATTTACGGAATCTAAATCGATTGGAAATCCGAGTCCATGTGCCGATGGGGATTGGAGTATCGGTGATAAATCAACATTCTATCGAGTTCTTTTCGGACACTTGAATGTTTTTTAAGCGTAGATCGATTGCCGCTTTCGCAGGTTACTACGATATCTTTGCTACCATGCCTACGGCAAAGCATATATCGGGTCTCGTACACAACAATGCATACATAAGGTTTCGGCGGTAGAAGCACAAGGAATACCTTTCATGTCATCTATCTCGGCACCCCGTCTTAGGGAACATTTTTCTTGGATAGATGGATTCCAAGTCTGAAAAGGTCTGAATCCTTTCTTGGAATCTTGCATGTTGAATCGATTTTCAAAAAGTGTCTATGTATGAAACTTGCGATAACCCGATCATCCTTTTCTTGCGATCTCGAGTTATCTTGATCCCAAGGATATGTCAAGAACTTTCCCCTAAGTCTTTCATATCAATTTTTTTTTTTTTTTTTTTGAAAACCATGCCCTTAAATACGATAACACCTTCACATCGTTCGATGATCACAATGTTATCTCGTATAGTACTAAGAATACCAATCACGATTCCGAACGCTTTTTATACACACTTTTTCAAACTCGTTTTGATCAAACCCGTAAGACTTTATTACATGATCAAAACTTTGGTTCCAAACTCTGGATGCTGTTTGAGTCCAGTAAATGGACCTCTTGAGCTTACAAACAAGGTGTTCTTGGCTTTTGTTTCAATGAAACCTTGGGGTTGTTGCATATGGATCTCTTCATCAAGACTTAGTTAAGGAAATTTGTCTTGACATCCATTTGCTTGATTCAAAAGTCGAATCTCTTTGACAATCGATAAGAGAATCTGGATGGACTTAAAAAGCATGGCTCTGGCGAAAAAAGTTTCCTCATGTCGATCCCTTTCTTTCTGAGTATAACCTTTAGCCATTAGTCTTGCTTTAAAGGTTTCAACCTTCACGTCCGGTCCTCTTTTCCTCTTATATACCCACTTGCATCTAATGGGTTTGACCCCATTAAGTGGTTCGACTAGCTCCCGCTCTATTATGAAACATAGAACCCATTTTGGTTTTCATTGCATTTTGCGAAAATCTGCATCCTTATCTTGGAGTGCCTCGTCATATGTCCATGGGTGCGATCCAGGGAATCAAGTCAGGGACTCTCTATTCCATGAATCTCTCGGGTACATCTAACAACCCTCCCACTATGACGAGGCTCGGTTGTGAAAATGTATCATTTGGTATATCATCTAATGCGATCGGCTTTGAGGTTTGCCCCTCTAAGCTCATTTAAGGTAATCTCACATACGGGTTTTCTTTGGTTCATATAGTCTTCTTCCAAAAATCTAAAGTGGGTCGGATGATCACCTTTTGATCTTCGGGACTATAGAACATACACCCTTTTGTTCCCTCGGGGTATCCTACAAAACAACCTTAATTACGATCGAGGATCGATTTACGGTTTCCTTGTCCAACCGTGGCGGACACCCCAAAGTTCTCATGTGTCTCATCTTAGACTTGCGCCCGGTCCACAATTCTTTGGGAGTTTTGGGGCCGATTTGGATAGCACCAAGTTGAGAATGTAAGTTGTTGTTTTCAAGGTATGACCCGGAGCGACTCGGAAAAGATCCGTATAACTCATCATTGATCTAACCATTTCAAAAAATTATGTTCTTAGCTCGCAAACCCCGTTTTGTTGAGGGGTTAAAGTGCGATGAAATTTGGGATACAATCCCTTCATCGGATAAGTAGTTCAAAAACTCATATTTGAGGTATTTGTATCCAGCGATCGGATCGTAGAGACTTGATCGTTTTCCATATGATTTCTGTTTGAGCCTTAAATTCTTTAGAATTTCTCAAGGTCTCGATTCATGCTTCATAAGGAAAATGTACCTTGAGTAATCATCAATAAAATTACTCATAACCTCCTCTTTGCTTTGGTTGACATTGGACTACATACATCTGTATGAGCGATCTCTAACACTTCTTTGCCCCATTTTTCCTTGGCTCCAAATGCCCTCTTGGTCATTTACCCTCCAAACATGATTCGCGGGTTGGAATTTGTTCAACTTGGAGGCGCTCATTGAACCATCTTTCACCAACCTTTGGATCCTCTTTGGTTATATGACCCTAATCTTAGATGCCAAAAAAGTGTCTCGTTTCGCGTTTTCTTTTCTCGAAATATAATTGATGTGTTAAGGATCATTTTAAGTGAGTGGTGTGCGCGAGTTAATTGTATAGAGATTTTCCATCAATGTCCATAATGGATACACTCATCATTTAAAAATGATGTCATTCTTATTAGAAGAAACTTAGTGTCCTTTAATCAAATTTTAGAAAGCGAAAGTGAATTCTTTCTAAAGCGGGAACATAAAGATAATCTAAAAAAAAAACTTTATCTTCAAAAATAGGTGCACTTCTCTATTTGCTTTTCTTTGCCACTACTGTGGCATTGCAATATCTGCTACTTGCGTAGTATTGCAATAATCGTTACTATATTAGCATTGCAATATATGCCCGCCACGTGGCATTGCAATGTCTTTCTACTTTAAATAACGTTGCCCGGTGTGATGAGGATCTCACTCCCAGCTTCAAGTTCTTGGGATCATTTAGAACCAGTGAAGCCAACATGATTAGTGGATCTCGTATCAACCACCCACGAATGAGAAGTATCGCCCGCTAAACAAGTTTCAACAACTAGTGTGATAATTACCTTTCTTTCCGTCCCTTTTTGGGGTTGGAGCAGGCTAAAACCTCCATTGTCCTCTCTCACATGACTTAAGCACTTCCTCTTTGGATTTTCCTTGACCTGACAAGCATTCCTCATCTTACCATTGCCCCTTGGTGATGATTGAGATTTATTGCTTATGGCCTTTGGTCCTCTTCTTTATCTTGCCTACCCTTGGCACAGAAATGAAGACGGACCACTTGCCATCAAAACTTGAGTTTGGTGCCTTATCATCATTTCTTGAGGACCAAAAGCTTTGCAACAAATTAGCTAGCGAGGCAAAATGCTCAAAAAACTTTTAGGCGAGAGAATGAAATACCAAATTCATCCGAGTCTCGGATCATATCTGCTTTTCGAGAATCTCAAGTTTTGTTCGGATGGGCCATCTATTTTGAGGGCGTAATCCCTTACGGGGTTTGCCCTCCACCATTTTCGTGACGACATCTCTTGGTGATGATCGGTGAGTCCGCGTGTTTTGACTCGTCGGTTGGCTCATCCGATTTTTGGTGTGTCAAAATCACTCGTGCTTTTTTGTGCGATTAGGACAATTATAATTTTTCAATCAATATAGTTTCCATACATATTGTATTGACTTTAAGTATAATATGTGGATTAAAAGGTAATGACACATCTTTTTGAAATAAACAACTATATGCGATAGCACAAAGTATATCAAAAGATTTGATCACATTTGCATCATATTTAAAATCTAAAAAAAAATATGAACATGCATCGACCAACATCTCAAAAGCAGTTTAAATAAGCCGCGTTGGGTGGGTCATTATTTAAACACATTCAAACAGTTACAAACAAAAACGATTACAAACCTTTAATATCAGATTAATAGTTGGCTCCTTGACCCAATATAAAATTAGCGAGGGACTTGAGGAAATATATGCATATCAATTTTATACCTAAGTAATAACCATGATTAAATCTGGGATTACTATTTCGCTTTGATCGAGCCTCGTGGGGGAGGTCATAAATACATACTTAGTAATAACCCACAATCATCGGGTTTGGAATTCATTCATGTGAAACCTATCTTTTGACAAGTCGAGTTAGGGAATTTCTCCAAAGAATTCACAAATAAATAAATCATGGAGGTCAAAATTAATTGATTTTATTATCAGGAATAAAATTGTCAATTAATATTTAAACATACTTAGTAATTTTGAAGTTGAGATTTTTCATTTTGGCAACCCTCATTGCAAACACATTTAAACAAATTAAATAAAAGCATAAGATAGCACAAATAAATCAAGCAAAACGAAAAAATAAACATATTGGGCTAAAATTATCAATTGTCATGGTTTGATTTTCTTGGCTTGATCTTGAAAAAACGCGTCTCAATTTTCTCCCTCGTTCGTCTCGAGTTTACCGTCTCGAACGCCCCTTAAGCGGCTCGCGGTAAGGGATGCCGCCTTCATCGTCCAAGCGACGCGGCTCGCTGGGGCGGCTCGTGACCTCGGCACCGCCCGCCAGCGCCCTTGATGCCTCAAACACTCGACCTCTCGGGGTCTGGGGTTCTCGGCGTCAGCCGCATCCATCTCGGCGCCGCCTCCGCCTACGCCAGCGTACTCGCCTCGCCAGCGTCACTCGCGTGCGATCTGCTTGCGCGTCTCATCCGCCTTCGTCTTGTCTCGCCCGATGCGTCCGCCCGTCACTTTCGGCTTTGGCCAGCGCCGCCTTTGTCTCGGCCTCGGCCTCGTCCTCGTCTTGGCCTTTCGGCGGCGTCGTGTCTGCCACAATGCCTCGTGCGATGCGTGCATACAGCGCGCCTCTGCTTGGGGTTACCGGATTTTTGTCTTTTAATTCTTACGTCTTTTCGTTTTCGATCCGGTTACAATTTATTTACAAAAAATAAATAAACCTAATCTGAACTAGTCTATTACATTGATCGAATCAAACAAATCCCTAGTCTGCACTCGTGGATTTTCTCACGAGGCCAAAAACAAATCGAAGAACTAATTAAAAAAAAAAACCCTGAGTTTATATATGCATGCGAAATAAAACATTAAAATCCGTGACAATTGGATACCTGAAAAGCGAGATCTCTTGATTCTACTATCGATTTCAAATTTAATGTCCATGAATTAAATTACAATTTAAAAAATTGAGCAAAGCGATTGGCTCGATGCGATTATTTGGGAATGATTTGCACTGAGATCTATTAGGGTGAATATTTAAATACAAATTTAATTCATTAATTATTACTAGCGTGAATTAATCTATATTAATTCAAATAATAATTGCAACAACATATCATGCATATAAAAAGCCACGTAAAACCTCATGCGGAATCTACGGGTTTCGTGAGCGTACCTCTCGGGATGGCGGTGGCTTTGGTCGGACGGACTAACCAAAAGGACTTCCCAAGTATTCCCTTATCCCTTTCGACAATCCGGTGGAAGGATACTTTCATGAACAATTAACAAAGGAAAAAATAAACTTTGTTGCACCAACATGTGGATTTGCTAATATTTCCGGTACGTGGAATTGTACTTGGGAATGAACTAATCATCCACTATTTATAGAGAGGAGGTTAAGAAATTTTTAGTGATTTTAATGTGGGAAAAAACTTTTCTTGGTCACCAAGAAATCTTGAATATATCATATATATTCTTTTCCCATAATTAAAATATTCCAAAAATCCACCTCCTCATATTTTAAATATTATTTTAGAAAAATTTAAGGATGTCAAGAATCCAAGATTTGGATCTTCTTGAATTTATGAGATATTCTTGTATTTCAAGAAATACATATCTTATAATATCTTTTCAAGAAAATCAAGAAAATCTTTCTTGCCCCTATATTTCATAATTTTTCAAAATTCCCTTATGAATAACCAAGTGGGAGATTTCTTGAATTTAATGAGATAATCTTGTATTAGAATACATATCTTCATTCCATAACAAAATTCAAAAGAAAATCTTTCTCCAACTTTTATCTATAATTTTCAAAAAATTTAGGAAAAATATAAGCAACAATATTTATTTTATTTTAATCACTTTTTAGGTTATTGGACTATATGTTGGGCTACTCGGGGGCCTTTAGGAGAATTAGATTGGACCTTCTAATGGATCTTGAATATCTAATATTGAGCCCTGATATAATTGACCGTAAATATTAATTAATTATTTACATAATTAATATTGCACTATCCATCTTAACCCGTATTACGATCGATATGGCTCCGGGTCATTATTTCCAAGTGTTTAAGATTATCTAGCCCATTAATTAATTCAAGCCCTTTGAAATAGCTTTCCGTTAATTAATATCTTTTGTCCTCAATTAGGAAGCGGTTCAACATTATTATCCATCTGGGAAACTAATTAACTTGCAAGATTTGGTATGATAAAACTTATGAACTCTCGAGGGGCAAATCAAACAAAGCGTCTTGCACCTTCCGCGATTCGCCGTATTAAATCTTAGCAATCACATGTGACCAATAATATTACCCAAGATAAAAAGTATTGAATCTCTCTTTGATTATTTTTGGATGATAAGTCAAGATAATTACCAATCCCGTGATCTATTTTTAAGGGCGAAGGTTAAGAAACAACGAACCGGCTGAGGTCCTAATTCTTCTTGTTGATTAGAATAAATTTATCCTCTTATGGGTCTATTGGTCATCGGTCAAACACTTAGTGTAATCTCTTGGTCAAGACAAACCGTCCCAAGAGCCTTACACCTCAACCTTCGCGATGGGTTGTTCATTTCCATCTAGGTAAATGAATAGCGTACTTTTTTTAGTTACAAAAGATTTGTTAATTTAATCTTTTGTGATCGGGGTATCACTAAATTAACTTCTGATGTAACACGTCTGGAATTATTGAGCAGTTATGCGGTAAATATATATAACATTAAAATCATATTTAAAAGCATCGATGATAAACAATTTATTTTGATAAATAAAGTCGAAAATTGATTTGGATTATACAAAGTAAAAGCATACTTGCGAGTATAATAATCCCAACAAATAGTCTCCGACTTCGATGGGGATTATAATTTGTTTGAATTTAAAAAATATCTGAAAAAATTGAGTTTTTGATTGGCACTTGGGTTTTTTCGTCTTTCGAGGGGACAATCCTCGTGGCAAGATGCCCACTTACTTAGGGAAAAAAAATTTATCCCGAGTATTGTTTTTTAAATAATTTTATTCAACAATGGAATTTTCTTGAATTTCTTGATCCCTAATTTCACGAGTCTTTTTTTATTTAATTTAGTCTTGTCTAATCGTGTACCAACAAATGCGAGTCGACCTGCGTTTCTAAGACAACAATGCATCTTTGAAGTTCTCCATCAATTCTAAAAATTCCTCGGTATCTCTCTGAGCTTCATATCTAATTTTATAAATAAGTGTTAATCGGTTGACATAATTGTAATGCAGTTCTTACATAATTAAAATCTATAATTTAAGTCATATTAATTGTTGGTCCCGGTGCAAGCAAGTCTTACGCGTGTATGGAGAATACGTGTTCGGTGTTTTAAAACTTTCTTCTTGAGGTCGACAGGTGGATAATCACGAAGATTAGGTTAAAATGGCAAATCGCTCTGAGTCAAAATCTCTTGAGACGTTGATCTGAGAGCAACTTCCGGATACCTCGATAATCTCAAGTAGTGCGAGTGTCAAAGATCCACGAGGTTTCTTGGATCGGATAACTAACTTTACCGAACCCTCGGAAGTAAGTTCGGATTGGTAACTATCTGTTCTAGCCCCTACTCGATTAAATGTGAGAATGGTTGGCCCTTTAGTTTATACTTTCGTTTTAAGCTTTCTTTGAAAACCTTCCCATTATGAAATAGTGATTAAGTTGTGATTCAATTATGCAACCCCGATTGGATTGATTCCAGCGGAATATGGAATTGAAAAGTATGCTTTCAAATTCAAGTCAATACCACGGCGAGTTCATACCGGATAAAAGCTGATAAAAGAACCAAAACAATTATAGTGATTCGGAGACTCAGCTCCTACGTCCACTCCGGATCCTCTTGAGAAATTCACTATCAACCTCGAGCTTTTACGACTACCTCGTAGTTTACTTACTCAACTTCGTACTGAGTTTTTACGGCCCTACTCACGTAGTTTACGCCTCTTAGGCGACCTTGAGCTTTACGACTACCTCGTAGTTTGCTTTTCGAAACACAAGCAAACTTTGGGACTACCCGGCCAGCTTACTAAACTTCTCCTGGGGTTTTTATGACTACTCGCGTAGTTTACTAACTCTTTACAACTCTTCTCACCAACAAACACCTCCAACTACCTTCTCGAGGTTTGGGGTTTCTCGGTTGGTTTCCAACTAGGATGAGATATCCTTTACAATAAAAAACAATCTGAAAGGGTTAGGATATCTCGACTAAGCACACAGATAATTCTTATCAAGCTAGGCTTAGTATAGTGAGCTCTCTTCAATATAGAAGCACTTGGGAAATTCTAAGTTTTTTGAGTGCTTTAACTTTTCTGATAATAAGTTTGAGCTCTTGAGTTGCGTATAAATTTTCCGTAACCTTACAATGTAGAGGTCACGGTATTTATAGGCATACACCAAGGTCACTCTTGAAAACTATCCGTTGGAGAGATAACCGTGAGTTTTCTCTTATGGTGTGTGTGAAAGCGGCTATATTTAGGGTTTGAAACTCTTTAACACGTTTTAGGCGATAGCCTTTCATGTGCCGGTCTTCAACTTGCCCCGATCTGGAACTTTTGTACATCGACATCTTTTTCGCCGACACAATCCTTTGTCGATGTCGTATTATGCGATGTCGTCTTCTCTTTTGACTTTTGTCTCGATTAAAGGTAGACACCTTCAGCGGCTCTTTTGGTTACAAACTTTGAGTTTGATATAGCGTTAACAACACTTGACTTAGTTCCTTTTATGCGCATTTGAATGTCTTGGCAAATATCTATTTTCTAAGAATCGCGATCTTCTCGATGTGCATCCCGGATAGATATATTCGGTGCCTCGGAACATTAGGGGTTTATCTTGAGCATTCGATGCATTGAAGTCTTGATAATTCTGCCTTGATATTCTTGATCTTCAATCTTTCTTGATCTTGCGTCTTGATCTTCATAGTCTTGAAGTCTTACGAGTCTTGAAGTCTTTGAATATCTTTATCTTGAGGTGTCTTTGAGTCTTGATTCCTTATCGTGAGTCTTGAGTCTTGATTTCTGCGAGTCTTATCTCGATTTTTGAGTCTTGATATCTCGGTTTCTCAGTAGTCTTAAAAACTTAAGTTTCATCTTGAAATATTTCTTTAAACATCTTGAGTTCTTGAGTCTTGAACCTATCTGGACTATATACTGACTATACATTGCCGAGATAACATCACGAATACTCTAAGCCCGAATCGACTCAATTATCAAGATCATTATCGAACCGCCATACTCGGGGTTTTTGGGATCTTAATCAAAATCATATATCTTTATTAAATTCATCTCGACAATTTCCCCTTTTTGATGATGCCAAAACCTATCTTATTTACACATATAACATATACTCGGGTTTTGGTTTATCTATTACAAGATTGTTGTTAACAATTTTTCAACAATCTTCCCCGCTTCAATTTGAGTTTTTCAACAATTTCAATTTCTTAACAATTAATCATTGATAATTAGTTCATTATAAATCTTCTAAACAATTTCCCCATATTCAAACAATTTCCTCCTTATCAACATACAATTATTCGGAGACATTCATTCGGGCATATCAAAATAAAAAAGACATGTAAATAAGATAATGAGATATTATCTTTTTGAGCATAATGATAAATCTTCATTGATGATTGGTTCCCATTCAAATTACAATAGGTTTATCAACAAAATCAAAAGACAAAAATTTAAAAGATTACAGAATCTTACGAGTCTTGGTCTTGAGTCTTGATTTGGCTCTTGGTCTACGCTCTTGGTTTGCTTCATTCTTCAACTTCATCGGTGGGCACCTCCGGGTTGAACATTCGAAAAATCTCTTCTTTTGACTCATTTCTCCTTGATGATGTCAGGATTTGTTTCTGTTAGACCCAATGACCCGGCTATCTTGAGCAATTTCTTGAGTAATGGCCTTTTCGTTTTGCAAGCCATTATCCAAGTCTTCTTGGAGGATAGGAATATGGACCAAGGGGCTACTACTCTGTACCTCACCTTCATCCATGAGGTTAATCGACTTTGTAGATATTTTGGATAAAAAGGTTAGGAGATATTGATGAATCTTCATTACGATCGGGCTTTCCCTCTCCATTCCTGAGAACATCATAATTGAACGAGGAAGGTTCTCTTGACCTCTTCCACATATCGTTGAGTTTGATAGGCATCCATTTATCAGCGTGGGGCCCTTTAGTGCTTTCGATGTTCCTTTCCTTTGATGCCAAACTTCACGAATTCACTTGCTTTCACGCTCTTCCCTATCTTCTTTTCGATTTAGGAAGTTCGGACTAAAGCGGCGACTTTCTTAGCTTGTTCTACCTGGAGTGTCTTGAGCATCTCCTCGTGTTGAAGACTTTCTTACGAGGTTGAGACTTCAGATTCTTAGATTTCTTCATCGTCGAATTTTTCTGGATTGGCTTAGAAGCCCGCCGCTTACTTCGGGTTGAACAACGCCCAAGGCTTTCCTCTTCATCATGATTCCGGGCAATTGGCTTGGCTTGTTCAGCCTTTGCTCTCTTTTCGGTTTCTCTCTTGCAACATCAAGCATGGTTTGCTCGGAAACTTCGAGTGTAGATGAAACCTCCCTGGCGAACTTCATCTTACCATTAACCGACTTCTTTTAAGGCTTTGGATAGATTATACATTTCAGCATCTTTGGGCCTTTTTTCTTCCAAAGTGCGTGCCATAATTTCTGAGGTCTTCACCTTCCTTTTCCCCCTTCTTGCTTGCCAAGTAATTTGGAAGAAGTGCGGAAATCTTTGTGTCCATGTGATATTGCTCTTTGCTTTCTTGGCGAACCTCTCTGCTATCGATCTTGTTCGTCTTCCGACCTCGCTTAGATGGTTCTTAGCCCGAGAAAATTCTTGAGATAAATGGGCAAAGCGGCGAGGAGTGCTTCTTTAAACATCTCTGTCATCTTGGTCATAAACATTGAGCTCATTTCCTCAACGGCGTTTTTATCATCACTTCATTCCTCTCTGCCCAATTTCACCTCTAGAAATGATTGACTCACCGGTGCTTTTGTTTCATTTCATCCTTAACTTCGGCCTTGACTCCCTAGAACTTTTCATTGACTTTTCTTCCATGGAGGTAAATCTGGGTAGTCGAGTGTGTTTGGATTTGCACCAGCTACGAAGAAGTACTAAGACTTTCCATCTTTTGAGCTTGATTGGCCAATTTTTCTTCCATTTGAGTAATTTGATCATCATTGGCTCAACCTTCTCAAGTTTCTCCATCCATCATCTCGGGCACCTATACATCTTTGTTTGATCATCTGAGGAACCATCATAGAAACTCCGTCTCTGCTCGAGCCTGGATCATCTCGAGATTAGAATTAAAGATAGAACTTTCGGTTTCATAATTGTTAATAGTGCCTGAAAAGTCTTTTGTCGGTCGATGTTAATGGAATTCGAGGTTGATCGTGATAGAAGTCTCTTTTTTCCATTTGGGGCGATCCTCGGCATCTCCTGTTGGTCCCCATCTCCATCTTTAGATTTGTCTCCATTCTTTAGGGGCACCACCCAGTCGCTTCTTCTCATTTATCTTCCTCACGAACGGCTCATCAAAATTGGTTTTTCATCTGAGCTTTGTCATACGAGAACCTGAGAAGTCGGTCGAAATTTTGTCTCCTCATTCCACCCGATCTTCCCCTCGAATGCGGCAATATCAAGCATCTCGGGAAGAGTCGATTGATGGATGAACCACGGTTAATCATATCTGAAAAATATATCTTGCGAGATCAGGGTATGGATGAGCTCGGGGAGGGTAGCGATCAGAAAATGAACCGTTCCCCTTGCTCCTCCACTCGCCTTCTTGACCCTCGCCCTTCTTCCATCTCGGGCTTTTGGTTCAGTTGGAAGCGTCGGTGTGGGATCAGAAATTAGATCCTTTCGAAGCTAAATCAAGAATATTTAGCTCCTGAGTCCTCATGACCTCCGAAGTTTTGTGCATCGAATCCACCGGTTTGCATCGAGTGGGTTACGGGGCTGGTGGCACGTCCTCGGATTGACTACGAGTTGGCTCTTTTTATCTGGCTACATCTTTTTTGTGTAGGAATCTACGAGGCTGAGTTCGCTAAAAATTTCTGAGAAATTTTATGCGAACTTGGCGATGTCTCAAGCACCTCGGAAGACACGCTCCTCCGGTTTGTTCTTGTGCCTTAGAGATAACTGAGCCAAAACTTGCAATGGCGAACTGCAGCGGTTTGGCCCTGGGGTTGAATCTCTCGAGAATCACTTCCGTCTTAAGCCGGTGAGAACCACCAATCTTCTGCGGCTTTAGGCGAGGTTCTTCTGCATCTTATTTTTGCACCTTCCTCCCTTCTTTGCATCCAAAAACCTTTTTGGTTTGTTGGGTCTCTTTCGTATTTTGTTGGTGATTCTACCTTCTTTTTCTCTCTTCCCCCGATGGTTTTCCTTGCAGCAATGGGCTTGAAAGAATTTTTGGACTTAGGGAATGGGGTTGAATTGGCGAAGATATCCTCCTCCTCTGCACATCTCCAAAATATAAGCAATTTTGGTGGCATAGTGGATCTTGCCTTTTATTGGAGATTCCCCAGTCAACCTTTTTAAAACTTTGGTCTACTCGAGCACCCATCTGAATAAAAAATTTTCGGCCGTTGAAGTCGATTGGTGGGAGAGGCCTCGATCACGCCATCAATTTGAGCTTTGGGGTCTTGATGCGCTCAAAACTCCCCATGAAGACTCATGATGCTTTTGCTCACAATATCCATCAAAACTTCGATATTGTGGCTTCAAATGCTCTTATGTAATGTTGCCTCAAATTTCCAGGATTCTCGAGCAATCTATCTAAATACTCTGCTCTCTACCCAACATATACCCGAAGGATCCTCTCTCTATGTCGCGAGCTCAAAAACATCATTTAAAATTTTTTGGAACTATACAAATCCCTCTCAAAATCGATGTATTTGGGCTCCTCCTAAATGTGATCAATTATCTTAGAATACATACAACAATCTACCATTATCTTCAAATTATAGATGAATTCGATTACCTCTTTTGCAAACTCACCAGTGCGTGTGGTTTGCGACTAGATGGTGAAGTTTAGCCGGTCGAATCATATCACGAGCCTCTCTTACGGCTTTTGAGTTGGTTGTGCTTTCGAGTGAGACTTTGAACTTCGTACCTGAAACTTGTTGGTTTGACTAATCTCTCGAACAAGGTTGGGCCCATTTTAGAGATTGATTGAAGAAATGAAGCTTTAGGGTTTGGAGATTTGGGCAAAGGGAATTTTTATTTGCGGAGGATTTGGGAGCGAAGGGTTTGATAAAATTTTGGCTTGAATGGCTTATTGGGGTTTAAATAGTTTGAGATCGTGGGGAATTGCGTTGGTTAGGTGAACGCGACGGTTGAGATTAATCTCCGATTAATGAATTATCTGAAGCGAACGATCTCGAAAAAGTAAGCTTCAAAATATCCTCATTGGTCATTAATGTAGCGAGCATTAAATATTATTGACCTTTTTGAGAATTTAAAGCGATCAAAACTTTCCTCGGTGTTTTGTATTTATTGCGAATGATTCTTGAGTTTTACTTAAGCAATAAATGAATCACGTGAGTCATTACTTCTTGAGACTAATTTATCTCTATCGGTCTTCTTGATCTTGACCTTGATAAAATGTCGTTATATCTTGAAATCTTAATGGGTTGATTATGCTTTTAATCTTGACCTTGATAAATCTGAGTTTCACGAGACTCGGTTCGGTATTTCCATTTTATCTGAACTTCTCGGTAGTAATTATGAAAACTTTCATGCATCCGAAAACCTTCAATTTTTAAGATTTTTACTCTATACACACGGTTCTACAACATCCACCGAATTCAGTGAAAGTTCTGAAATCTTGATTACCCGAAAGGTTTAGTGAAGATATCGGCTCTTTGCTTATCGGTATGAATTTTCTCCATCTTATGTCTTTTTCTCGACATGATCTACGATGAAGTGATATCGATATCCACATGCTTTGCATACGGTGTGCAAACGGGATTTTGTGAAATATGATGACACTATTATTGTCTGAAATATTGGTACTTCAATTCGTTACAACTTTATAATCTTTAATTGTTATGCGAGCGAAAAATAAAACTACTTGACTTCCATGACCCATGTATTGACTTGGTAGTACTTGTTTACTCTTGGTACATTTTTGAAAAA
Organism: Stenogyne calaminthoides; assembly: GCA_037126765.1. Lineage (NCBI taxonomy): Eukaryota > Viridiplantae > Streptophyta > Magnoliopsida > Lamiales > Lamiaceae > Stenogyne > Stenogyne calaminthoides. The sequence continues at coordinate 24,528,901 of JBBCBC010000001.1, forward strand.
ACAAATGTCGGTTACTTCCGAAAATTGACGAGTTCTGAGAAGTGGACTTTCATCAGTCTGCAACCTCCATAATCGACATCCGGTAACGAGTTAATTCAAGGTTATCATCATTTGGATACCGTAATCCTCTCTATTCCTTTGTGCCTTTAAGATGTGATATCTTTTTGGCAGCCTCCATGTGACTAGCCTTAGGATTAACGGTATTTGCACATATATCGACAACAAATGTTATATCAGGCCTGCTGGCGTGAGATAGAGCAATGATCCAATGATTCCTCTATAATCGATTATGACTCATTGATTTGCCTTGAGAATCGAGGATCCATCTTTGTAGTTAGTATTCATAGGAATCTAGCGCATATTACAGTCTGTACACCATATTTATGTCGGATCACGAGGTGTACTTTGCACGGTTGATGAATATTCCTTTCTTTTGATTGTTTCACGAAGACCTAGAAAAAATTCATCTCTCCCATCATTGACATCTCAAACTTGCCTTTTCGCCGATTATTTGAAAACTTTTCACACGGTGATGGTTTGGAGAATCAAAAATGATGTCATCAACATATATCTGAACTAGTAAGATATCTTCCCCATCCTCTATCTGAGCGAGTTCTATCAGCAGTTCCTTTGACAAAACCATAGTCGATGGCGAAAAGTATCATACCATACTCACGGGTCTTTATTTAAAAGACCATACAAAGCTTTTACGAGCACATAAACTTGGTCATTCTATTTGAAACGGAGGTTGTTCGTAAACCTCTTCTTTAAGCACACCATTGGAATGTACTTTTCACATCCATTTGATGGTATGTGACTTCATGTGGGCAGCATATCACGAAAACAATCGATGACTTCTAGTCTTTACAGCGGGTGCAAAGGTTTCATCATAATCAAGCCTTCTTCTTGGGAATAACCTTGTGCAACTAGCCTTGCCTTGTTTCTTACAATGTTGTTGTTTTCATCTCTTTTATTCTTGAAAACCCACTTGGTTCCAATGACATTGTGCACTTTCGGTCTATCTACCCGAGCTCCCGTACTTCATTCTTGAGAATTGATTATTTCTTCTTTGCATAGCGGTAATCGATGAGAATCTTGTAGAAGCTTCACCAATCTCGATGAGTTCTTTCTCGATGGAAGCGTGAGAATAGTGCACTTTCACCATGGAACCTTCTTGTTTTAACACCGCCGGTTAGATCACCACAATCGACTTGTAGGATGGTATCTAACCATTTCCTTCTTGATGTTCCCTTTGATAGTATCCTCAACATTTGAAATGTTAGGTTCGATTAAATCGACAAACTCGGGGGAACAGAAAGGGAAAGGGAATCATCTTCCTCGGGGAAATTCTAACCGAACATTCAGGAGACATTTGTTCCCCTTTGGTTGATAGATTATAATTTGCCTCATTTGTGACCACATCTTCATTGGCATCACATGCACAGTGCCAGGCGGTATGTTGGATTGGTCACCTTTAGTGTTGGTTTTCTTGAGGTCTCACCATCTGATTTCCATTACGAACTTCTTTGCTCTGAGTCTGAGGTCACTCAATCATAGATAGTAGTGACCAACTTCTTCGGGTTCGATTGGATGATTTATCTTTTTGTTTAGGGGCTTAATCTGGTGATCCCTCTTGAGTCGGTTCATCGCATCGTGTTCTGTTTTCTTTTGAACACAAATAGATTCATCAAAAACAACATGAGGGTGTTGCCCTCAATAAGAGTCCCCTACGGTTGTAAACTCTGAAAGCTTTCTTGACTTGAGAATATCCTAAGAATATTCCTTCGAACTTTCTTATCAAATGTTTTCAAATGATCTTTACCATTATTGTGTATGAAACAACTTGCAACAAAACACGAAAGAAAGAAACAAGAGGCTTCGTTTTCAAGCTTCTTAACGGTGTTTTGCTTGACTCTTGGTCAGCGTGGATCTATTACGAGTAGCATGCGGTGTTTGACCATTAAAATCTTTTAGGAATATCAACCCATTATCATTGTCCTGCGGAACTTCTTCATTCTTCTTTTCCGGCAAACACCATTTTGTTGAGGTCCTTGCGGTGATGTTTCATGTGAAATTCCATTTTTCGATGTCCGGATATGATATGATTTATAAATTCGGTTCTTTGTCGGATCTGATTTTGACCACACTCGATTTTTCTCAATCTTGAGCCTTTTCGATTAACTCTGGCGAACTTTATCACGAGTCTCTTTCTTTTGAGTAAGAATATGACCCAAAGTATATCTTGAGTAGTCATCAACTACTACCAATGTGTATTTCACGCCATTAGTGCTTCTGGTGTTATAGGACCAAAAATCCATATCCATATCGAAGTATTCTTCGGTAGAAACCTAAACTTTGCTTTTTAAATGATCTTTTGCTTGTTTTAAACTTTGCAGCACATCCACAAATATGTTCCTTCTTGAACACTTCATTAGATAAACCCTCTTACAAGAGCTAATCTTGCAAGTTTGTTGAGGTTTTGAAATTTAGTGATTCATTTCTTTTATGCCGTAACAGTTTGGGTATCGATGGGCTTTAACGCAACTAAACATGTATCTTTAGGGTTGAACTCGATCTGACAAGATACATTCCATACTTCTTGTACAGTCGGTAGTACTTTTCGCGATGTATCATCTTTCACAAAACATAAGTTCTTAGAGAACTCAACATTAAAACCACTTATCTTGAAGAGTGGTAATTGAAAGCAAGTTATGCTTCAATCGGATACATATAAACTTAATGGATATGGTAGTCGATTTCCAAGTTCCATATCCTTGATCATCATGAGTTATCTCAAAAAGTGATCTATGGGCCTCTTTTGTTCAACATAGTCCTTTGGTATCTTCTTGAATCGTCGTATGTCTTGAACATCGGCTGTCAAAGATACCGTATATCGGGGCTTTTTCATCTCTGCTTTCATCGGTGCCGTATGATCTTTAGATTGATTCAGTGCCCTTGTTTTCCTCTGAAAAACAATTTAATTTTTAGGTACCCGATTTGTGTAAGGTCTACAAGGTTAGATGTACCTTTAGAAATCAATCTGCTACGACAACTCTAATCCTTTAGAAATTGGCTAATTTGTCTTATCGTAAACATCTACATACACATTAACTACTCTGCAGGTGCCTTAGCGGTTTCACGTATTATAGTCTTCAAACATAGCATGAACATGGGCTTTGAATTCTTCTTTGGTTCGGGCCTTTTGTTCGATACTTTGGCTTATGTGATGATGCGAATCTTTGTTGACTTGGGTTTAAGGTAACCTTACCCTTAAGCAGAAGTGAGTTTCGGATTCTCTGTCTTCAAATATAGGTCTTCCGATATCTTCGAGGAACTTGGTCTCTTAGTTGAAATATCTACCTTTGAGTGTTTTTCTTAGAAATTTCCTCGATAGTTAAATTGGAGCCTTTCAAAGTTTCATTCTTAGCACGAGGCTTTGAAGTTCTTACCTGAGGCTTTCCGGCCCCCTTTCGGGTTTCTAACCTTCACGAGGTTTGGGCTTTTTTAACACGATCATTGGTTTTCTTGAAAACCATAGGTCATTTCCTTGTCTACAACCCGGGCATTACCCAGTTTGAAGTGTGGTACATGATTTAACAAAGGTGTCTTCTTCTTCTACTTGATGACATTTAGATGATGACGAGGTTCGGAATGTATCCCGATCGATTTTATAGTCGAGATCTCTGGTAACTTTACGAATTTCATCTATTATTTTAGATGCATTATTCATAAAATTTGCTGTATGTATCCTTTGTCTCCACCAGTTGAGAAGTTTTATATTCTCGGAAGAGGTCATTGAACTTAGATTACGATTGCGAATCTCTTGGTGGATTTCTCTAGCTTTTCGATTAGGGTCATTATCAACTTCTCTTTCTCTGAGAGTTGTACTTCCGAACATCGATTCATCGGTAGCTCCCATTGGTGAAAGTGATTTGGTTTTGTTAGAAGTCTTTCCATTTTAGATTTTGACTTTTCGATTCGCGTGCACTCTTGAGTTCTATTTAGCAGTTCTTAACAAGATAATAGTCTTGTCAGTTCTCAAAAGAATCCCATCGAATCAAAAATGGTATTTTCGATGGAACTTGAAAACTCTTGTCTTTAGTGTAGAAGGCGACGCCTTGAAGAAAAGTTCACTCTCGGTAGCCATCGAACCAAATGTCTGCTTTCAGCATGCGAGAAATATCTCATCGAAGCTAGATCCTCTCAAAGTGTTAACTGTACGCAACCATGACCTTTGCTAGAGAACTTAACATCTCTTTTAGCTGCCTTTCTCTTCTCTCCTTAGCACTCAAATACGGACAATCATACTTGGAAGTGACCTTCTTTAAAAATTTATAGCATCTGTTGGTATCATCATCACGATCAACTTTCTTCTTTGGTTGGAAGTCCTCTTTACGGATATGAAGATCCTTGACTTTTAGTCTTAACTACAACCACCGGTTGATCTGTCCCTCGGGTTTCTTCGGTACACTATGGTTCTGTATAGCTTTTGTATTTTCCAATCTCTTATTAAGTCTTTCAAACCTCGCGCCATCTGATCCTTAGCTTTTCCTCAGCTTCGTCTAATTACTGGCATGGGGTTTCTCCGGACTCTCCCCAGTTACTACCAGTTTTATCTTTGGCTTTTAAAACCCACGTTCTTACTAGATGATGAATCGTATCTTCTTTGTCGTACTTTTTGGATTCTTATCGATTACAAATTAGCTTAGGCCTTATTTCGGAAAACTTGTTGGTATGGAATTCAGATAATGTTCTTGGTATTTTAAATCCTGTGCGTAGATATCGTTCTGAACCTCTAGAGAATTTTCAATGTAACTTCTCT